>OY720038.1:4820435-4971990 GCA_963082485.1 Eudonia mercurella
TTAAGTCAGTTTAGGCGATTTAAACCAGCTAAGCATGTCAATAAAAATTTTGATTAAAAGATCAATCAAAAAAGCAACAGTGGTACTTTAAACCCGATTATATTTGGAACAAAAAAGCAACATTGGTCCTTCGAGCCGGATCTGACTTGGGCCAAAAAAAAGCAAATTGGTCCTTTGATCCGAATATATGGAATCTAATTGGAACAAATCTTACTAAACTACGGACCAAGGCCTTATGATGTAGTTACTTAAAAAAACCTAAATATTGCAATCTGTCATCATCATTATCACTCACTCATCTTACATTAGTTCACTGCTGGAGATATGCCTCTCCAAGGCCTTGTTATCTATGCTAAACACAAATATTATATTATATTATATCGTACACAATAATAATAATAGTCTTTTAATAGTTAAGTTATTTAAGTATATTACGTATAAGTTAAAGAGCCGATCTCAAGAATTCGTGTTAAGTAATTAAGATTAAGTTTTTTATTACATCATCATCATCATCATCATCTCAGCCAAAAAGACGTCCACTGCTGGACAAAGGCCTCCCCCTCAAGGATTAATCATTTTGAGGGGAATTATTACATAAATTATGTTTATTGTTGCAATGCCCTTGCGGTAACATGTTGGGGACTCAATACCGTTTTTAAAAAATCTTTGTACAACATAAGGCAATAAATACCTATGACTATTGTCTAGTTACCAAGCTAGCGCCATCCCTATGGCGATGCGCGAGTAGCTGCCACGCTTGCCGCCCGTTGCAGGGCTCGTCCGTCGCGTCGCGGCTCACGTACCACGAGCAGTACTTCTCATAGATCTCCTCAATCTTCTTGAGTACGCCGTTGCGGCGATGTTGTTCGATTTGATACCTAATTGTTGACAAAACAAAGTTTATTCTAACTGCGTGTTCGGTTTATATATATATTATTTGACCTCGTTAATAACTTATTTATATGTTATATTATTTACACATTAACAACAGTCCTGTTTACCTACATCCAACTTTATATTTCCCTGGACTTTCTATGCATACAACCCTCGCAGGAACTAAGGAATTCCAATACGAATAATAAAGGTATTTACTTACTTGTGATAAACCAGTGTCCCGAGATCCCTCTGCAACAACTTAAGCGTCGGACTGTAAGTCTCACTGCCGTCGACTAGCTTGCTGACGTCACCCATAATCAAATCTACAAACTGGTCAACCTGCAAAAACAAATACTTGTAAGTTAGTAGGTAAATATTCTATACTAGTTGTCGCCCGCGACTTAGTTCGCGAGGACTACACTATCCCATAAGAACCTGTTACCGGAATAAAAAGTATCCTATATCCTAGTCCGGGTTATGGTCTGTCTATGTGCAGTTTTATCCAAATCCGTTCAGTCATTTACACGTGATGCGCGGTCAAATAAACAGACAAAAATTCTAAAAACTGATGGGACGTGTTCTGTTATCGATTCTAAGTATCTCCAGCCAACTTTTTTTCGAATATCTTCTCTTTAACTTTATTATATGTATAGATAAATATTGTCTCACTGCTGGGCAAAGGTCTCCATCATTGAAATCAATTCAATCAATCAATTGTAGCGATGACTTCGCTACAATTGATAAGGTTGGATATCATTGGATTAACCGAACCGATGGTTCTGCATCGGATTAACCGAAACACTCTTCGCCCGACCTAGGAATTGAACCCAGGTCCTCCGGTTATCGGTCCGAGCGCTTAGCTACTCAGTCACTGAGGTGTTTATCTTACAACTATTTTTTCAAAGGAGCTCGATGGCACAGTGGGTACCATGCACGTTTCATTTCTTTATATCATCTATTGTTTAATTTTTTTTCAAGCAGATAAGGGATAAGATTCATCTAATGGGAAAGGTAATGATAAATTCAGTATTATAAAACGTTTTTGTTTTGTTTATACAATTTTAACGCAAATTTTCAAACCCTGCTCGTGGAAATTTTTTCAACATTTGTGTTTTGTAAATTCAGTATTATTAAAGAAGGTCAAGACAAGAATAGGGTGTATAAACATACAAAATGCTTACCTCTAAAACTTTAAGATATGGATAAAGCGAGATAGCGGAATGCGACGCGTTGCTCTGAGACTTCAGTGTGCTAAGATTACGGACGAAAGCCTCCTTTATAACATCACGCCACTCAGCTTCCATTCCTTGTAATTTTTGCCTCTGTAGAAATATGACAACTTTTGCAATATACATCATCAAAAGTTTCGTTTAACCCTTAAAGTGCTGTGTCAAACATTCAAACTATAATTTTAACTTTATTCCCCTGACATAAGGTCGAAAGGTAACACAAATCAGTATTTGTTTAAGAGCCAAAGAACCCAGTTAGATCGACCGGGTGTTTGTGTGTTGTTGTAAATGAGACTCTAAAAGTAACTTAGGGTATCTTATAATATATTAGGGTATAGTATATCTATATTAAACTTTTAGTAGTGTTATAACATCGTGTCGGACTAATATATTTGACATTTGAGATACACAGTCAAATATCAAATGATTAATTCATATTGATAAGCTGTTATCACAAAAAGAAAACCCCCTGTTATGAAGACAGCGCGACAAGAACTCTCCACCACCACGACCCGATCAACCCGAGCCGAGGTCCAAGCCTTTAGAGGCGCCCTCGGGTTGTTCCACCCGATCCGAACCCTTCGGAGAAAATTCTCCGAAGGGTTCGGATCGGATCGGGTAGTAGGGCACGGGGACACGCACTAGTGCGTGATCCCGTTCTCTCTAGAAAACCTCCGATGGTGATTCGTTTCACAGGGCTTGAGAAACCCTTTAAGCTCTCGCCGGCCCCAAAAAAGCCCGGTGAAGCTGAAAATGCCGTCTGAAGCAATCAGCAAACTCTCTCCAAAAAAAGCGACAAGAGCAGTTGCATTCTAAATATACTATGGCGTAAATTTGAAAGCCTTAGCTTTTTATACCAACCAAAAAGGTACTTAAGTTATACTGATTATATATGGGCTATAGACTTATGGTAGTAACGAAATTAAATAAAATAGAAGGAAATAATAGTAGTTATAGTAAAGAAAAATATTAAAACAATATCACACTTACACAAAACACAACCGATTCAGACTTCACATCATTCTTGACGTCAATGTTCTGCACCTCTATGTCACCATTAATTTCGATTTGCAACTGTTCCTTGCCCCTCTGTATAATATCTTCAAGAGACATTACACCTTCCGCGGGAGATTGGAGCAGACCCTGCCTGTTTTCTATGACATCTAGTTTTAAGTTCTCTAGCAGGGGGCAGTCGTAGTCGAGCACGGGCGGTGTGTACTGCGGTTGGAAGTCCGGCTGTATCCTACGCACTGCACTTAGCACCTGCTCCCTTTGGTCATACAGGAACTTTGATTTATCTAATACGTCGTTAAGAGTCATACCCTAAAAATATGCTACAGTTAGGAATAATCTAAGAATCATTTTGTACGGTTAACAATAAAAATGCCATTGCTAACCCTACAAAACTATTTGTAGAGTTAAAGACTGAACACTTAAGTATCATGTCGTAATAACTTTATTAAAACTTGACAAGCGTCTTACATTATTTAGTTCCTTTAAAAAAGTTAAAATAAATTAAAATCTTACATTAAAGTAAAAATCGACTTAAACTTTGTGGTCCTTCGAACCGGATGCATTTGCATATTGTAACGTAATTTATAACACAACCAATCGAAATTGCCATACCTTGTCCTCCATTAGTTTTTGGTAGAACTTCAATAAAGATGCCTTATCGTTTATTTTACTTCTCTCTATACACTCGAATATCGCCGAGTAGGTTTGCTCATTCGGTTCAACGCCACCTTCTGCCATGAATGTTAACAACTCTTTGGTATTTTCTAAGTGACCCTGAAATTTTGCAAAATGTCTTTAATAAATAAATAAAACTACATATTGTCGCACATGTGTAATTTAATAACATTTGGTACCTTGGAAGCATATCCGTGTAAAAGGATATTGTAAATTTTGACGTCAGTAATCTTTGGATGATCCGAAGCTCTTGTACTTCTCTGTCTGTAATACTGCAATACTTGACGACCCTACAACCAACACAATGAATTAAATACAATTGAATAATGGTCAATGGCATTTATCACTATTATAAGCATATAAACGTCCCATTGCTGGGCTCAAGTTTTCCTACATAAGTAAACGGAGAGAGATAGGCTCACAGCCACTGCTTAATGCGAAGTTTTAAGACTGCCATCTTCTGACAACAACCGAGACCGATGCCTTTAACATCAACATGCTGTCATAAAAGACGCAAAATTTTTTTTTATTTGTTAATGCCCTAGGCTCGGGTTGACCGGGCCGTGGTACGAGTTTTTAGCGGCGCCCTCGGGTTGTTCCGCTCCCCGATCCGATACGAAACCCCTCGGAGAATTTAGTAGGGCATGGGGACACGCACTAGTACATGCCGTTCCCTCTTGAAAACTTCCGAAGGTGCGTCGTTTCACACGGCTTAAGGAACTTTATAAGTTTCTCGCCGCCCCCAAAAAAGCACGGTGAAGCTGAAAATGCCGTATGGGAATCAGCAAACTCTCTCAAAAAAAAGTAATAAACATTATTCTATTTGATATTATAGCGACCCCCACCTCCTGTATCATGTGCAGCGAGCAGAGCAGGTGCAGATGCGCGGCCAGCAGCCGGTGCAGCGCGTCCTGCTTGCCGCGCCGCTCCAGCTGCCGCATGTCGTGGCGCATGTTCAGCTCCTGCAGGGCACGCCGCTTGTCGCGCTGCGCTTTCTTCTTTTGCTTCATAGTTTCTTTACTGGACACAAATGGACAATTTTTAAAACATATTCCATTACATTTTTTTTTTAAATTTTATATTAAATTACCTGGCCTTTTTTCTACGAGATGTAACAATAAGGCCAAAGGTGGAAACGAACTTCTCCCAAAATGCTCCACTACTGGGGCACAGGCTATCTTAGCTGCCAGAACACAACAATTCTATTAACATTAATGTTTTAGCGACATATAACTTAACCGCCTCTGTGGTCTAGTGGTTAAGACCACCGGTTTAGACCCAAAGGTCCCGGGTTCGATTCCCAGCGGGGGGTACATGTTTGTGTACTTGGTTTAGTTGGTGGTAGGACTTGTTTGTCCGCCTGGCTAGCTACCACCATCTTATCTAAATATGTCGCCATAACATCAATGTTTGTAGCATTGTTGTGTTCCGGCAGCTAGAGATAAGATAGCCAGTGCCTCACTAGTTGAGGATCCCGGGTGAAGTGCGCTTCCATCAGTGGCCTTATCATCACTTAACATCAGGTGAGATCAAAGCACTGTGCTTACCCGTAAATATAAAAAATAAAATAAAAATATTTAGAAAATTGGTGGTTTGGTGGCTACCAACCAAACAGAGTACCAAAATTGGGAAGAGCATAGACTTCATATTTACCCCATGGTAAATGACAATAAGCTACTATGTTATTTCTAACTGTGGAACATGACAGTGCTGCTAATATTTTTAATACTATTGTTAACATTTTCTAAATTATTAGTTAATTATTTTTATAAAAGTATCTATTTACAATGGAGATGTTCATTTTATTATACTTTATACGTAATATTTATTTAAATAGCAATATTCATTGTTATTTTAATGCTTTGTGTAATTGAATTAAAATTAATGCAATGGCAACACCGAGAAAACGGGACTAAGTGACCAGCCAAGATGGAGAGAAGATCGTTGTTGGTCGTAATGGCACAAAATTGTTAATAAGTACTTAAATAAACAGTGATTTTAGAAAGTGATTGTAGTGATTGTGAAACTTCATAGTTTTAGAAAATTATGCAAATACCACATGTTAAAATGAGATACTCTTCAGTTAAAAACCGTTACTATAAATCTGTTACCACAGACCCTACCAAAGGTTCCAAACATGACACTAAAATAATATATATATATATAAAATATAAAAAATAATATATAATAGAAGTGAGTAGATCTGTAAAGTTTTTTTTATATAAAGTATGCTACATATTTTTATTGAAAATAACTTTATTCAGTAAAATCATCACTAACAGAGTGTATGTTTATTTCCAATAAGTTTAAAATCTACTTACACTTTCTTTATTTTCAAGCTTTTAGCTTGAACCACTTCTGGAGTGTCTTCTAAGTGATCAACATCAACATCCTCTTTCATGTCAGCTATTTCACCATGCAATGCTGGATCATCAAAGATGTCATCCATTGCTGGATGTACTATACCCTGTGATCTGAAATAGCTTACTTGGTTGTAAATTACAAAATAATATTGGATTGCTTTTTTTGTAAATATATTTTATATATTTACTGAAAATTACACATTAGGAGCTCGATGGCGCAGTGGTTAACGCGCCCGGTCTGCGAGTGCTGAGGTTAAGCAACTTTCGCAAAGGCCGGTCATCGGATGGGTGACCAAAAATGTATCATCTCGAGCTCCTCCGTGCTTCGGAAGGCACGTAAAGCCGTTGGTCCCGGCTGCATTAGCAGTCGTTAACAACCACCAATCCGCACTGGGCCCGCGTGGTGGTTTATGGCCCGTTCTCCCTATCCATCCATAGGGAAGGCTCGTGCCCCAGCAGTGGGGACATAAAAATGAGCTGATGATGATGATGATGATGACACATTATATATACTTTCGATTTATGTTTTTTAGTTTTCTCAAAATAATAATATATTATTACCTATTTGTATTAATTTAAATTATACTTAAATTTTTTAATAAACAAATAGTGGGCACTATGGCTTAAAATACTTACTGCATACTTGATATATGAGCCATAAGTTCTTGATCATAGCTATCTAATTGGTTATCTATAAATAATTCTCTGAATACTGCATGTGGACTTTTTGGTAAGCTGTAAGGATTCAATTCATCTTTTGCATTTGTTTTATTCATATCTACATCAAATTCTTGTGTGAGACCTTCACTTATTGCATATCTTAGATCTTGAAGCCTTTGGTCATAAATGGTAGCCTTTTGAAAGTTATAATAACTTTCTTTTACCATGTCTATATACTGCTTAGTTTTTAATCTATCTTCTAACCCAGCAATTTTGTGATTAGTGTAAAGTAGGGCACAGTTGTCATCTTTCAGGATAATTTCCTTAACAGCTGCTGGCTTATTAGTCTTTTTCAGTATTTTCTCTCTGACACTCTGCAACAACTCGGAGTCAACCTCAGTAATATTGGATTTTTTTGCTGGTTTAGCTGTCAGCTGATGCAGCTGTCCAAGAGAGACAGTACTAGAAGCAAGTTTGGAAAGGTGCACAGCTCGCAGTTTACTAATTGACACCTGAGTTTCAGTCATAGCCTTGTCTCCCACTGTAAAAAGTTTTTAATGAATTGAACAACTTTTAAATGATTACACTCGATTGTAACTTCCGAAAATAAACAGAACAATATGTAAATAACAAACCTTCGAGTAGTTCTCCATATTGCTTATATGGTTTATGCTTAGACTTCTTTTTAAGAGACCTTAGAAGACTAGCCGTTTTAGTAGATTGATGTCGGAGAGAAAAGAGTTTTTCTGGAACAAAACCGCAAGTTACGCAATGTTGTATTCCAATAGGTTATAAAAAAAACTAAGAAGACTTATTTAGATACTGGAGTTAACATGTGAATACGATTAAATCACATAGAATTTTAATCACCTGACTGTAGCTGACCTAAAAGAATATTCCGGCAGTAAGAACAATGTATTTCGGAAAGAGTTGCACTTCTGAAAGAATTGTTAGCAGGTAATGGTAATCCATGGAAAGAAGAGTGGTATAAGTTTCTAGCACTTATAAGGCGATGCATCGTGGTTAATTTAATTCAGTATTACAAGAAAGTTACACAAAACATAACGAAAATTGTAAAACCACGTGAAAATGTGCACAAATTGCGAACCAAAATAAACATGACAGTTGCTTTTTTAATTCTTTATTTTTTTTTTTTTTTTTTAATAGTTTGTTCTCTGAGGAACCGGCTAAGGTCATAGACCATGCTGCCATGTCATTAGTTTCTTAATTTCATTAGTATTATAATCCTAAAGATGATGATGAATGATAATGGAAATGATGATGATGAATGATAATGGAAATGAGAAGTGAGAAATGATATACCCCCAACCCCTCGAGTATCTCAGTAAAGATGTGGGGCTTTACTAAGTCCTCAAGCGGACTTCTTGAGAGAATTTGATTAGTGACGTTGCACTGTTTTGTTTCATTTGCCAACACTCATGCACACTCACGAACACTTAACGGTTAATAATCCACCATTATTTCACATTAATATTCGACTTAACACAAATTTTAGAAAATAAAACAAAACCGCAGACATGACTCTTCACTTTCCCGCCAAGAAGTCTTAATTCTTTATTTAAAAGCACAGGCTGCAAAGGCAAAGAAAATATAAAAGTATGTGTATAGATTTATTTTATTTTTACTTAGGCAAATAGATGGATAAAATTGAAATATAATAATGATGGACTACCTATTCATCGTTATTTATAGATTTATTGTAAGAATATAATGAGATAAGTAACTAAGATTTGGCTGTACGGAAAATCCCATTGATATTTCTAAATAGTAAAGAAACAAAAGATCTTGTCAAACTTGTGTCAAACTCAATATTTGTCAATTTTGTGCGTCAAATTCGTGTCAAAATATTGAAGAATGAAACAAGAAGGAAGATTATTTAGTTTTAGTGATATTTACATGTGTACATAAACATGAATTAATATATTAAAGGTATCGGCAATATTAATTACTAGTTAAAACCTTGTCATGGATGAAAAAGGCTTTATTTGTAAGTGATTCCACACAGTATTTGATTAAGGCCAATGGGAATGTACTTGTTTATCAACTTATTACTGCTAAATCGTTTGTGGACCTACTATCTTACTGAATATTTAATTTATTTTCCCGTTGAATTTCAGGGACATCTGAGCTGAATAAAAAGTTATTCCAACTACGTTTCGAAAATGATTGGTTATTTAAACAAAAGAAGCAACCGTGGGGGTAAAAAATCTCAAGTTTACAAAAATAATATAATACTGCAAATTTGTAGCTGTGGATTTTTATTTGTTTTAAGTCCCTACAATAATGTGATGCTTGTAAAGTTATTAATAAATAAAACACTCCCTTTCTTGCTTTAAATCAATTAACTTCTACTATTTATTGATTGCGATAGAACAGTATCAACTAGATTTGAACTTTGACCTTTTTACAATTCTGCAGTAGGTTATCTGTACTAAATTAACCAACCTGATATTCTAATTCACACAGAGAATTTTATAAAATACTTCTTGAGAATGGATTTCCAGAAGAGATGACCATTAATCATGTGAGAAAAAAGTGGTCATACACATATGATGTAAGTTATTAGTTTTCTATTATTTATTTTTAAACATAAGAGACTTCTTAATTTGAAATTAAGGTATAGGTACCCATAAATCTTATAAGGCTCTCAAAAATAAACAGATACTTTAATATAAATGAAACAACTTTTACAGATTTACTTATGTTTATTTTACACTTTTTTTATCCTGATATTAAAATAATACAATAAATATAAATCAATGTGTAAAATAAATGTGAGTATTAAAATTCGTAAACTTTAGAAAACAATGTGACTTTATTGTGGTAATAACATTTTACATTTAAAAATACTTAATCTATTTGCATTGATACAGTACAGTCATAATCTAAGTTTTCTTTAGGAAACTTATTGGACTGCTACAAATTTATTATGATATCCATACTTATATATCCATAATTAAGATAATTTTTTACAGACTTATAAAATAGCTAAGAATACAAAAAATAAGAACTGGAAGTATTATAAGTTATTTGAGAAGCATTTTGGTAAATCCACAATATTGGACAAATATGAATCTTGTAAGTATCAATTTAAGGTTGTTTTCCACCGCTGAACCTGATAGGTAACAGTACTTCATAAATGAAAGTTAGGGTAGGAATGTTTTTTAAAAATTTTATATAAAAAAAAATGTTTATAGTGATGTAATATTTTGAAGTTTATAATACTTCTTAATCAAACTGAATATTGTTACAGGGAGTGACGAGTGGAGATTAAAGTTAATAACATGCATAACAGAAGCAAAATACCATAAACTTGATTATCGAACAATGTGGAAGTATGTATATGTATTAACAAATATATTTCTAAATTTATTTATTGAGTTATAGTTTAAATTGAAAAATAACGAATTTGTAACCATTTCAGAACTGTAGAGAGAGCAATTAGGAGTCAAGATCTGCCAAATGATTGTTGTATTCAGGATATAAAAGGCTTATGGCAACACATCAGGACCACATTCAATGTGAGTGTCATGCTGAGTTTTATAAAAAAAAAACCTTAAAAGTCTTACAAATAAACAGAGAATAAGGTTCGATAGTTATTCTGTGTTTTGTTCCCGTCACTTAAACTTTATTTCAAATCAGAGTAAAAGAGACAAAACACAGAATAACTATTCAAACCTTATTCTCTGTTTATTTGTAAGGCACTAATAATAACAAATGTAAATTACATATTATTTTAAAACATGCACAAAAACTTTATTAATGTTTTTAACAACTAAATACAAATACAAATTGTTTCATGTTTTCAGAAATAAAAAAATATTTATTTGGTTCAATAAAATAAACTACATTTAATTAATTTAATTAACTAGTTACTATTTTTTATTTACTTTAAAATCTATTTAATTCACCAAATGAGAGAAGGTGCTCTCCCAAACATATTTATATTAAGTCTTAGTTATAATAATAATAATAAAAACATTTATAACAATAATTTGATGCATAACATAGAAAAACTTAAACCTAGTGGCCCTGTAATGGCTCCCACTCAGCATAATATCGAGGTACCGAATTGGCACCACAACGCTGGTCTTCCGTGGGTACCAGAAGAGCTTAAATACTACAACATTCACATTAAAACATTCTTCTTAAAATTAACATTGTAATAAATTAATCTTAGTAAATAAATAGGTTATATAGATAAATAATTAAATACTATTTCGTTGATCAGACAGTTTTGTTGGATGTACTAAATATAGGACATGTACCACATAATATACTCGATTATACATTATTAATAAATATGGAAGTAATGTACCGCTATCATATTATATGCAGAAACTTTATAACACTATATTCCGGAACTGTGATTTGGATACTTTCTCATTTAACAAAGTGCTTGTTGCTTTTGATTTACTCATATACCTACCTATATAGTATATTTATGTAACATCAAAAATAATTAATATTATAAATAGATTCCCCGCGGTTTCACTCGCGTTAATAGTCATAGTGTGATGTAATATAGCCTTAATCCTTCCTCAATAAATAAAATATTCAACACAAAAATAATTTTTCAATTCAAACCAGTAATTCCTGATATTAGCGCGTTCAACCAAACAAACAAACTCTTCAGCTTTATAATATAGATAGCTGTGCCCCGCGGTTTCACCCGCGTTAATTTTTTCCCCGTTTTTGCAACATTTTTCATTGCTGCTTCACTCCTATTAGTCATAGCGTGATGTAATATAGCTTATAGCCTTACTCAATAAATGGTCTATTCAACACAAAAATATTTTTATAATTCGAACCAGTAGTTCCTGAGATTAGCGCATTCAACCAAACAAACAAACTCTTCAGCTTTATAATATTATATATATAATATATATTAGTATAGATGCCCCGCGGTTTCACCAGCGTTAATAGTCATAGTGTGATGTAATATAGCCTATAGTCTTCCTCAATAAATGGACTATTCAACACAAAAATAATTTTTCAATTCAAACCAGTAGTTCTTGAGATTAGTGCGTTCAACCAAACAAACAAACAAACAAACAAACAAACCTTATTAATAAATAAATAAATAAATAAATAAATATTTACTATCTACCATAATATCCTACCAAATGTATTGACATGCAAGTATTATAATTACAAATCAGATATTATGTTATGGTACTTTAAATATTATTAGATCAAGTTAATATACAATTACAATTTCAGAAATTATAATGTATGATAGTAATATTGTTTTAGTATTGTAATCATCATCATCATAATTATCACCATCATGAGCCTATACTAGTCCACTGCTGGACATTGTATTGTAATGCAATTTATTATTTACTTACTGTGTTTTACAAATCTGGTTAAAAATCAAAATTTTATGTGTCTCTATAAATAGTAAGTTATTTCAATATTAAGATCACAAACAAAATCCTCGTTATTCTCAAGTATGCACTTGAATTTGTTATATTTTATAAACACTTCATGTTATTGATGAGAGCAGTAAGCCAAGAACGATCTGGTAGGAACTAAAATGTGTCTATAAATAAAGCTTTTTGAAACAGTACTATTATTGTTGCAGAGAAAACATAGATTGAAAATGAAAAAGGGTGCAGAGCTGACTCTGTGGCCCCTCTATGAAGATATGTTGAAATATTTCCAAAACCATGAACCAGACTACCTTGTGAAGCTAGAGACTGAGCCAGCTAGTGATTTTGGTGTCAGACAGAGGAACATATCAAGGTACAAGAAGCGTAAAGGCACTGATGCCAATGATAACGAAAATGAGTTTCAGTGTGAGTCCTTCTTATCTTATAATGTTTTACATAAATGATGTGGCGTTCCAATTAAAAGGGCGCTTAAGCCCCTAAAGCACACAAAAAATTGTACACAAATACTTTAAAAAGCGCATGCCGTTATAAGGTACCTTTTGATTTGGAATGCAACATATTATACTTAGGCCTCTTCAGGGCAACAGAGGAGAACAGGCTATTTCTAGGGAATCAAATAGAAAAGCATGGTGGAACTCATGTTCCACCATGCTTCTCTATTTGATTAAAGATGCATCTTTTCCTTCTTGTAATTTCTTTAATGTTTACTTTATTTTTAATTATTTTAATATTTGTTGTAATTTCTATGTATTATGTATGCATGTTTGTCTTGTCTTTAAAGCCGAACATTTTTTCTTATTCATAATAAGTATATAAGTATTTAAGTATTACAATATTTGTTCATATTGAATATTATTTGTAAATATTTAGAGCAGATGTCGTGTTTGCGAAAAATTGTAGTTTCGAATTTCATCCAAAGCTTTCGCTTTTTTAAGTGTTATTGATATATTATATATTTAAATAGCACTTGAAAATAAACGACTTACTCAAACTCGGAACTGACGAATACGAATACGGTTTCATTTCGAATACAATCACTTGAAAAGTTATATAAGGTCACATTTTATTAACTGCAAATATTTTGAGGATAAATTCAACAACATATATACTTAAACAATTTTTATGAAAAAACCTTAAATTTTAATACGCTAGTTTTCAAGAAAAACGGCAAAAGACATTTCGATTAAAAAGAAAAATAAAGCACTTTCGGTAGTTTTAATTCAAAAGAGCACTTTCGGTAGTTTTAATTCAAAACAGAGAGGCCGCAATGCCTTCACCGCTTACACGTGCCCCTAGTTTCATTTAAATGAGCCGACAGAGAGGACGCTCTTAAAAATATTACAATTTTTGTGTCAGGAAAAGTAAAAATAAAACTAGTCTGAATTTTTTTTAAATGCTAGGGCCTTATTTCTCTGATATAATTAGATAGATGTTTTGTCAAAATATTTGCAGTTCATAAAAAGTGACCTTATATAGGGAATCTAATGTCTCGGTAGCTTAGTTGGAATAACTGTTACTCGGATTGTAAAAGTTCTTTGGTTGGAGTGATTCCATAGGTGCAAGTCGCCATAAAAAAATGTTTCTTGATTTTTTTATAAATTAAATCAAAATGAAATGACAAACGTTTTCATTTAGTTTTTTTTCTTAATTTTCACAATCCCTTTACAAAACAATGCAAAATTGTAAGATATTAATTACTGACTGTTTCATTGAATATGTTTATTTTTATACAGGGTCAAAAGATATAACCGAAACATTTATACAAATAAGGCTACAAAATGATTGGCTCTTTAGTAAAAAGAAATGGGCTTGGAAGTAAGTTGTTGTTGACATTGCCTAACATATATAACAAATAGCGCAATACATTATTTAATAGTTGTTATATTTTACCATCAGTGATCTTCATGCTATAATGGTGGAAGAATACAGCTTCCCTAAAACTTTAACAAGTAGAGAGATATGCCGAAAATGGGCTGCAACATTTTCTGTGAGTATTAAAACAAATTCATTTATTTATTTATTTGCTTATAGTACAGTTTATAATATAAAATATGCTAAAGCCGCTGGCAAGTAATAATCGCTTTATTATTATGTTTGTATAATAAAGAATATAATATTTAACAGGAATACCAGAAAGCAAAAGCGACAAACAACAAATCTTGGGTGTATTACACACTGTTTGAGGTCTATTTAGGCGAAGAAAGTCTCAGCCTGAACCCTGTTGCAAACTGTGAGGATAATTAATTATTATTTACTGCAGAAAAACAATACATGAAATACATTATTCCGTTTTCGATTCCGATCCTAATGCCTTAGAGAATGTATTAGTGGACGAGGACACGCTTGCGTGGTCCCCATCCGATCCGAACCCTTCGGAGAATCTAGTAGGGCACGGGGACACGCACTAGTGTGTGATGCCGTTCCCTCTAGAAAACCTCCGAAGGTGATTCGTTTCACATGGCTTGAGGAACCATTTTAAGTTTCTCACCGCCCCCAAAAAAGCCCAGTGAAGCTGAAAATGCCGTCTGAGGCAATCGGCAAACTCTCAAAAAAAAAAAGCTTGCGTGATGCCATACCCATACCCTCTCTTGAATTCCGGCCCAAGTACACTGTAAAGGCGATAAGCAGAAAACGATTAAAAAAAATACACAATGGACAAAATTATTATAATACAAACAAAATAACCTGCTTATTTGGTTGCCAAATTCAGTAATTTTCCCCCAAGTTTAAAAAAGTAACAAAACAAGTCCAGACTTAAAAAGAACATTCATAACCATTTCATCAACACTAATTTCTGAATCCACAAACTACATTTTCAACTGTCATTGTGCTCCACAGGGCAGGAAGAATGGGTGCACAATTTAATAAGTGCTCGAATTGATTCAGAACCTCTATTCAAGTTCTCTTTAAGGGATCAGAGCGGCGGATGGAGGTATGTATTTCAACGCGCCACAGCACAGAAACAACAGGGTGCCTAGTGTGATTTTTATTTGCCATTCAATCACGTTCACTAAAACGGGAATTTGTATAGGCATTGGATTGGAGCAGCGCCAAACGAGGGTAGTTAAAACTTGATCGATTGACAAAAAAACTCGTACTAGGCACCCTGAATGCACGGGAGTCAATGATATTATATAAAACAAGAAGTAAATATGTCATAAGTGCGCGCGTTGTAAAGACTCAGTTATAGCCCAAATGTCTCATGTCGCAATCAGTTTGCGTCAAACAAGCCACAGAAAGAGTCGTCCGTGACAGTTGAACAACAATAAGTAAAATGCCGTAGTGTGTTTCGAAAGTGCACAAATTATGGTGCTAAAGTAAACAAAATACAAGAGATCTCTTTTATCACATGTGAGTATGCAAAGATACTTAGATTATTAAGTATATTTCAATAAAATTATTTTTCCAAACAATCAAATAAGTGACGCAATGATGTCATGTTATCAGGTAAAGAAAGAGAGAGCGATCTAGTAGAAACATATGAAGTGCAATCATTAAAATTATAGCTATCTCTTTCATTTGCGTGCTATTTCGTATCTTTTGTTTTACTTAACAGTGAAGATTGTCAATGTGTGCAGTTTTGGATTGATCGGAACAGATTTAAAACGCAAATTACTATGAACGTAACATATCTATAGTTTATAATATCATTGACGGAAGTACAGAGTACGTGTAGTTTTGATGAAACCATAATTTGTTTGTGCAGAGAAGTTGAGAAAAGGCTGCGGAGTATCGGATTGCCTCTAGACCACAGTATGCTTGACCTACCCGAGATTTGGACGCATTTGCTAAAGACATTCAAGGTAATGTTCATTTTTTATTTTTGTCATATTCGTGTTCTTATATTCTCGACGGTTTAGTCTAATATTGTTACATCCTCAAATAAAGTTGAAAATACAATACAATAATAAATTAAATAATAAAATAAATTATTATAATCCCGTATCAATTTTAAAAAAAACAGGCCTTTGTTAGTTATTTCAAAAAACAGTAGGTACATTATATTATGATTGGAAATAAATTAGAAAAAATGGTGTGAAACCCTTTGTATAACGCAAGCCCTTATTTATTAGTTTCCTATTTCTCAAGTTCTAAATGACAAACATTATTTTAGTGGAAAAAGAAATTCGCTAGCAAAGGTATCCTTAACGAGAATTGGCCTTACTACGAGGCTATCGCTCAGTACTTGGAAACACAAAGCGTACAGCCGAGGAAACAAAAGGAGACAAAGCTAGAGACACGCGACATGGACGACTTTATCGAAGCAGACGAATGCGAGGACGACATGAAACTGCTGGATCTGAAACAGCGCTGGAGTCTCGAGCCGAAGTCAGAAGTTGTCGCGAACCAGTGTCGCGCCTGCTACGCGGAGCAAGCGTGCGTCGATATCTTCGGACAGGTCGATGATAGTGGTCTGGATGTGGCTTGCAAACTTAAAACAATTGGAGGTATTGAGGTTGGTATTGTTGGTGGGATTTTAAACTTTCGCTTTGTTTTAGAGATGAAATTAATATTTCATCTCTAAAACAAAGCGAAAGTTTATAATCAATCGGCTAATGCCGATGTTTCGCACAGAACTTGTCTGGATGGCTTTCACCCTTATAGGTACCCAGTCAAGCAGTAGTGCTTGTTGTGTCCGAGTTAGAAGGGTATATTAATCCAGTTGAATTACTAGGCATAAAGCAAATCAAAATAAATTACTAAGGCCTTTCGGTTGGCAACACGGGAGCTATGAGTATCATGGTGTGGCAAGCGCATAATAGTATCCTTTTGATTGCAGGTGGATAAATCGGATCATTTGCCATCACAAATTTGCTTAGATTGCCTTCGTGAACTAGAAAATGCTTACAATTTTCGACAAAAATGCCAAGAAGTCGATAAACAGTTGCGTAGTAACAATAAAATAAAAATTGAGATTCTCGAAAAAGTTGAGGAAAATCAAGAGAATCAGGACCATAATAATATTGATAACATAAGAGATAAACCGCCACACAACGATTTAGAAGAAATGGACACTCACTTCGATGACATTCTCGATGAGCCGGAGCCGAGAGTTGATTCAAAGCCGGTAGTGAAAATAGAAGCTCCAAGAGTGATCCAAAAAAGAAAAAAAGTTCGAAAGCCGCGATATGATTATTGGAAGGTTTGTGAAGTGTGCGGAAAGCACACGAGGAACCTGATGAGCCATTTGGACATGCACTCTACCGGCAAACCGTACTCCTGCAACGTGTGTGACAAAAAATTCAAGTTTAAAAGTGGTTTGGTGATTCACAAAGCGGTGCATGACTCGACGCCGCGCAAGACGTGCGAGGTGTGCGGGAAGACATTCCATGTGCTGGCGCAGTACAGAAGGCATTTCGTTTACCACGCGAACGAGAGGAAGTACAGCTGCGAAACTTGTGGCAAGAGGTTTAATACCTTGGATATATTGAGGGTCCACAACCGAACCCACACTGATGAGAGACCGTTCAATTGCCAGGAGTGCGGGAAAACGTTCCGAACAGCAGGTTGCGTCAGTAGGCATAAAAGAATTGTACATAGAAATGTGAAAGTCCAATAAATGTTAGTTAAGTAATTCGTTTTTTATTACTCTCTTGAAGTTTTGTTGACCCTCCTGCCCTTTTATCTTCGGTCATTGTTACTTTATGTTCTGTTATCTTTTCTTAGTAAACGCTTTTTTATTTTATTTTGTTTAAAACTTGAAAATCTAGAGAAGCATATTTATTGTTCTAGCTACATCTATTATTATTATTAAGTATTCTCTTTATTAAATATACATCTTAAGAAAAATTTTTTACAATATTTTATATAAAAACATATTTACAATATAAAATATTATAAAAACCTTAACCTAGGTTGCCACCGGTAGCGGGGATTGACTCTATTATTATTATTATTATAATGGCTAGAAAGAGCCTACAATAGATTAGACTCTTATATCTCCCTAAATATGCAGGTCAGTACCTTACCTCGATTTTTTATAGTATTTTAATGCTACTTTTTTTTTTGTATTTTCTTTGTTTCTTATAATTCAAAGTAATGCTTGCTAATGCATGTTTGCAAATGGGCGCCACGCGTTATGTTGTCATTGTTGACTTAACCTAAATTAAGGAGCAATGTACTGCTTTATCGCGCATCTGAGATGCTAATCTTTTAATCGAGGATGTTATCTATACGTTAGTTTGCTTTCATCAAAAGCACACATGAAATATATGACAAGCACAAACAACAGGAGCGCGGGCCGATACACCAAACGTAGATCAAGTGATGCTTCCCAAAATAAAATTTCATTTAACCCTTCGGAATGTTGATCGAAACGATCATCAATACGGCATTAATAAACAGGCACATGCGTTCACCCGACCCTGCACCCGCCGCCGCCGCCGGCGCCGGCGCAAGTCAACAAAGTTCATCGTCAGTTCGCGATCGACTGCGCGCGCACGCAGTATCCTCGCTCCATTCTAATTTAGATTTTGTGTGCGTACGCCGCGGATCGAAACGCAAACGAACAAAAGGTGCATCCTAGTCTAAATTAGAATTTAAAAGGCCAACATGGCGGTTTTAAGGCTGGTAAGTTTTGTTTTATTTTTTTATTCATAATTTTTTATGTTGCTTATCAAGAGTCGATTCTTTTGACGGCGAGATCATAATACTAATTAACATTTAATAAGTAATGACGATGCGTCATATTTTATAACAACAAGGCTCAATATTCAGTAAAAGAAAGGAAGTACGTTCTACTTGTATCATTTCCAGCAACAATGTGTTCAACTTGCAACCCTTGAGTCGTATAAAGGAATATTCCTTGTATTATTTTTAGAATATTTACTTAATTTCGATGATGAAGGAAAAAAAAGTTACTTTTATTGCTTCAAAATATCTTTTCCGTCTTTAACTTTTCATGCAACTATTATTTTCACAATTTCGTAAAACCTATTCGTTGTAAACGAATTCTTATAAGTTTCATGGGTCAGTGTATTCAGATTTTTTTTACAAGAGATTATCAAATATTTGTTAACTTAAATACCTATGTACGCTAGTGTTATCACTATTTATAATAAACTTGTTGTGTGCGATAAAAACTTATATTCGTTCCTCCCTAATAAAGAAATGTATACATAATTTTCTTAGAAACCAAACGCACTTTAATACGCGAGCTGTTGTTTTATGAAAGTTTATTGCCCCAACTCAATGCATTAGCGCGTGCTTTTCGCGCCTCTCAAAACGTGATCTTGCATATTCGTCGCGCCTGCTCTGAAGGGAAATTTATCATCAGTTCACCTAATTTATGTAGCTTTATACTGTTTTAATATAATCATAAGTTCTTAAAACGAACGCATTTATTTTATCCCAAAGATTTGAACCCTTTGAAGGGCTAAATGTGTCGTAGGTATTAACGTAAACTTTAGAATACTAGAAATATTTCATAAAAAAACAGCCTACAAGATAGTTTTCCATGAAATCTTAAAAGATCCACTGCGAGACAGTTTTATGATTAACTAGCTGTGCCCTGCGGTTTCACCCGCGTTAATTAGCGACTGTTCCACACCTATTAGTCATAGCGTGATGTAATATAGCCTATAGCCTTCCTCAATAAATGGACTATTCAACACAAAAAGAATTTTTCAATTCGAACCAGTAGTTCCTGAGATTAGCGCGTTCAAACAAACAAACAAACAAACTCTTCAGCTTTATAATATTAAGTATAGATGATTAATATCAAATATTTCTATGTCAGCGGCGGCGTAAACTCTGTAAGATAGATATCTAAACTACCTAATTAGTAAATAAAGCAATGAACTTTGCTTAAATTCATGATACGGATCACTAGCGTTTGTTTTAGTAATATTTTAGCCTAAGATTTGAAATCTTTATAGGTACCTAATGTAGGTCCACACACAGTAGTAAGTATTATTGTCAGTTTGGGTTACACATACCTAGATGAAAACTGTTTTAAGGCAAAGGTTAAGACACACTAGCACCGCTAATGGATTTAATTTGATAACTGCTAAACTGGATTTTTTTCAAACATTGCGGACCTTCCGACGCTAGGCAAATATCTATTTCTTAAAAATTGTGCACTACTTTTAGGTTTGTTTTTGTATTTATTCGCTAACACCAAAAGTGGCCATTGTTTGTGAATAAATGCGATAGCCCGTTTTGTGAATAAACCACGCAACTAAAAATAGTGCACAATTATTATATAAATACTATGGATGCTTTCCTGGTATCGGACGGTACGCAATGTTTAAAAAAAGATCCGGTCCGTTAGTAATTGTCAAATTATCAATTGGCGCTAATGTGCCTTACCCTTCGCCTTTAATTGTTTTTTATAAAAAAAATTAAAAAAATCCGGTCTAACTCAGACAAGCGCAAAAATTGGCGTTAAGGGTCAAATTTTATCGTGGTCGAAGCGCACAACCGTATCAGCTCGGTCTGAAAGGGATAGGACCAATATGTATTGAGGTTTCAGGTTACAAAGGTACGTTCGCTGTAGTTGACTTAAAAAAACACCGCTGTTCGGCCTCCTTGAAGTGCCTTGAACCATAGGAGGTGCTCACTTTATTTCTAGCTTATCATAAGTAGTAATGTCTCGGTGACCGAGTGGCAGAGCGCTCGGCCTGATACCCGAAAGTCCCCCGGGTTCAATTCCCAGGGGCAATATGTATTTCTGATTTTTCGATGCATAGCCCGGGTTTGCGATCACCAAGCCGCATTTAGCAAGCGTGGTGATTAAGCCATTACCCATCAATTGTAGCGATGACTTGATTTCAATGATGGAGGCCTTTGCCCAGCAGTGGGACAGTTATGGGATGTTTACTTTACTTACTTTACTAGTTAATGTCTCGAATAGCTAGTAAATTGAATTAATTTTGATAAAGCTCGCGGGCGCGCCAACATGGCTAGCATAGATCCCGGCCAAGGACTGTAGCTCTATGTTTCAGTGCTTAGATTCCTTTCCCTTTGTTAATGACGTCATCTTTAGCCATTTACATTAGCTCTGTTTATTTTTAAATGGTATTTGAATGAAAACATAAGCTTTACTAAAATAAACAAAAAATAATAGAAAACTACTTCTGACGTAGGTAGCCGTTTGTGCTGAATGAGCATTCAACGCAAATCAAAGCAAATTTTAATACTAATCTAATTCAAACAAGATTGCTACATCACGTCAATTTCAATTGAGGCGATATGCACTGCAGGCCGATGATGATGAATGAAAATGTTTATTTTATTGAGTTAACCGTCTGTGCCGCCGGCCGCCGCACTGAGATGATTGGATATTAGTTTAACAGTAAAGCACTTTAAATTACATTACGGACATCGACATAACGGAATGGAGGATCTCGATTTGTATTGATGACTTCGCCCCTCGGGTTTTGTTATCGATTGGACATTGTATCTAAATATAAATATGATAAACCTTCGCACGGGTGTACTTTTATTTTTAAACTTTTTTTTTAATATATCCAATAGCCTTCCTCAATAAATGGACTATTCAACACAAAAATATTTTTCAATTCGAACCAGTAGTTCCAGATTAGCGCGTTCAACCAAACAAACAAACTCTTCAGCTTTATAATATTAGTAGGTATGATATCGCACCTTTAGAACTAAAATGAAAATAAATAAAAAGGTTTAGATAAATAATAATAAAAGATTACAATATAAATCTGAAATGTCAATCCATTCATTATGATGACAGTGGAAATACTTTTCAGAAACATTTTTTACATCTTTTTGTTACTTTCCCACAAATCGACGTTATTGAGTTAGGTCACTTTAGTTCTAAGGGTGCGATTCGGTTTGTCATCATATCAACGTATGAGCTCAGGCTTTCCCACTGAAACAATAGCGCATAGAAAAATTGGTCATAATCAAAATTATAAATTAAAAAAAATATTTTTATTATTAACTACAAGGTTTTTACAAATATGTGGGTCTCTTGAGACCGCTCTCTTTACTGTACAATCATATTATTTTGTAGTTACATACAGGTAAGTCTTATAGATTTACCTAGTGGTCATAATATTTGTGTTATTCTGTGATAATATTCCAATACGCCATATACGGATTTCAACGAGTACCATCTTACGACAACAACCAACGGATTTCGAAGCACGAAGGATTTCAGAATATTGTAGGTAAATTTTTCACCCTTCCATCCAGGGAAACAGCACTGCAATCGTCGCTTAGTTTGCAAGATCGGAACATGCTAACAAATGCGGCAACAAGCTTATTAATTAGGTATGGAGATTTTGATGAGTCTTATGTTATATTTTTTATTAAAACTAACATTCAATAAATAATGTTGTGTAAATAAGCAAGAGTCTTTTTTAAGGTAGGGAATAGCCTGGAAAGAGGAGGCGAAGGTGCGAACCCCCGTTCATAGGGTAAAATTAGTAGGTACAGTTTTTTAAAGAAAGGGAAAAAAATATTTTTTGTGTTTAAAATTTTTAAACAGTTTTCTACGAGCGTTAGTAATTTAGAATCATTGAAACATTTCCAAGGGTCAAGGCGACTGCGATAGTAGAGACGAACCAACGTTATCTCAAAGGTTATCTTGTCTATTACATTACAGACTTCATAAACCTAATTATTAATCCGTAATAAGTGATTCTATCGAAATAGGATAGCAAGAACGTAAATCCGTCATCCTAAAAAAATATTTAGTTACGCAATAACAATTATCAAGCAAAATAACATTCACTTTATCCAAGTTACAAATTATTGCTTACAGTGTGCTATACCTACCTAATAAATATCCTAAAACGTTACAAAATATACAACCAATAGTTGGTGCGCTGTGCGGCTGCACCAACGCCGCGTGGACGCCGCCGCCGGCGCCGCCGCCGGCCCGACGCTGACGCTCGAAAGACGCCAGTGTGGGGCGTCCCTTATAGGTACCTACTAAAAAGTAGAAAGATGGCTATATTTATACATTCGTTGTTATAATGTGTAGTTTACGTAGTAACTATTAACTAATCTGTGGTGTAGTGAAGATTTTTAAATATCAATCCTCGTATCCTAGCACAGGGTAGGTATAACATACTTACATGCCTAAAAGCAGATTACTGCAACTAGTTATATGAAAAGACGTATGTTATGTAAATAAAGACATTTTGATATATTTTAAATCTTCAAGAAGAATCTGATCAATCACATTATCATTAATCCGTGACAGCTACATCATTGTCAATCATCATCAAGTAGGTACTTTAGTTGATCATTAGAAATCATTTCTATTAACACAGGGGAACTATTCCCCCTCCTACGCAATTTTTTTAAATGGTTTTCTCTGTCCCCAGAGTGTGCTGTGGGTGGCCGCGGCGCTGTTAATATGGACTCCGCACATACACTGTCGGAATGTTACGTAAGTTATATTGCATGAGCTTTACCTTTCAAGTAGGTACCTACCTATACGCCATAGTTTAAGTACCTACAGTCGGCATAATATTGATCAAAACATACTGAAAAGACTAAAAGATTTTTACATTCATGTAAAATGAGTTCTAATGCGTAGGGTTTAAGTCTATTTTTATTTAAATGTAATTTTTACACTGTTGTTGGTGTAAACACATTGTTTTCTAAGGGCTGATTTTTCAATCATCGGGTAAAACTTATCCTTCTGATGAACTATTGCGCAATCAAGCTAAAATGGCACCTGTTTAAAAAGAAAAGTCATGTTTTAACAATACATTTTTAAAATGGTTATCTATGGTTTTTAAAATACTTTATCAAACGAATAAGTTTTATCTGTCAAATGAAAAATCGGCCCTTAATCAAATAATTGGCAGGTTTATTTTTCTTGAATACAAAGAGGTACTCTTGACCACTTATGTTGCTATATTTGATGCTGAGTGTTCAATTCATCATCATCACAAATCACTAGCTCATTTTATGTCTCCATTGCTGGGGCACGAGCTTTCCCTATGGAAAACCACAGATAGAACGCCATAACCCACCACGGGCCTAGTGCGATTTGGTGGTTGTTAAGCTTTACGTGCCTTCCGAAGCACGCAGGAACTCGAGATGATAAAGGTTTTGGTCACCCTTCATGACCAGCTTTTACGAAAGTTGCCGTTGCTTTTACGACTGCGCCATCGACTGTACAATACATTGCTACACACGAACTATTCAAATCGATTTTAATTAGTTGTTAGCCCAAATAAATCTTGTTTTTTAATAGATTTCCCTTCACCGTTTAATTTAATTTTTATTGGATCGTAAATATTACATGATTCGTTTGCTGTAGATCAGTAAATGGTCGCTCCTTGAACTTTTACTGGCTTTTATCAATACTGGTTCACATTAAATGTTTAGTGTTTTGTAGAAACAGACATTGATGATGGGGTGCCTGTATATTTAAATAGATTAACTGGATTTTAATGACGTCTCTCGGTGAAAGCAATAGGTGCCCAACATAAATTCTTTTCATTAATCGTAACAGTTAGGCGATAAAATTTTATTATCTATACATATAATAAAGCTAGAGGGTCAAAAGTCTGTACATGGAAGATATTCAAAAAAAGTTGGCTGGGGATACTTAGAATCGATAACAGAACACGTTCACGTGAAAATGACTGAACGGATTTGGATGAAACTTTGCACATAGACAGACCATGACCCGTACTAGGATACTTTTTATCCCGGTAACAGGTTCCTGTGGGATAGTGTAGCCTTCGCGAACGAAGTCGTGGGCGACAACTAGTGTTAAATATGTTTTAACAGAGAGCGCCATTCTAAGCCTAAAACACACTGTCAAGTACTACACTGCGAGAAAGACGCCGGTGTACGCTTGCTTTCTCGACTTGTCGAAATCTTTTGATCTCGTAGTCTATGACATGGACTTCTTGGCGGGAAAGTGAAGTCATGCCTGCAGTTTTGTTTTACTTTCTAAAATTTGTGTTATTTCGAATATTAATGTGAAATAATGGTGGATGAACAAAACAGTCCAACGTCACTTTTCAAATTCTCTCAAGAAGTCCGCCCGAGAACTTAGAAAAGCCCCACATCTTTACTGAGATACTCGAGAGGTTGGGGGGTAAATGATTTCTTACTTCTCATTTCTATTATCATTCATCAAGATGGAAATATTGTTTATTTATATTTGTATTACTTGTAAGAAAAAATACTTTGACACTGGCTAAATGTGCTAAACGCACGAAACCATCAACTAAAGAAAAAAAATGTATATGAAATCTTATGGGACAAGTTGAGAGACATGGGTGTGCCCCCGGAGTATACGGCTCTTCTCAAATACTAGTATTCTCACCAGACGAACCGAGTGAGATGGGTCGGTGCTCTGTCGGAGGAATGCAGGTTGGAGTGTGGGGTGAAGCAAGGGGGACTAAGCTCGCCTTTATTATTAAATCTGTACGTGGACCGACTTGTCGAGTGACTAAGCAGCACACATGTTGGCTGTGACATTGATGATATATGTCTCATTAATATAAGTTATGCCGATGACATGGTGCTGCTCAGTCCATCGATGGGTGGGTTAAAACAGTTACTATCTATCTGTGAGATGTATGCGATGGAGCACGGCCTTAAATAAAACTCTAAAAAGAGTGAAAACCCTATTGTTTAAGGCACCTAAGCAACAGCCTCCACTTGTGCCGCCGGTATATCTCAACGGCGTAAGTACCTAGGCCACGTTGTTACCAGCAACCTTCGGGATGACGGTGACATAGAGCGAGAGCGCAGGGCGTTGGCAGTGAGGAGCAATATGCTCGCCGGCAGGTTCGCTCGCTGCACGACAGACGTCAAAATAAGTTTATTTAAGGCGTTCTGTCAGTCTTTCTACTCGAGCGGACTGTGGGTCTCATATACGCGCCGAACCTACAACATCCTGAGGGTTCAATACAACAACGCTTTCAGGGTGCTGTTGCGGCTGCCGCGACGTTGCAGTGTGTCAGGAATGTTTGCGGAGGCCCATACGGATGGGTTTCACGCAATTATGCGTAAGAAAGCGGCCTCCTTACTGCAACTCTTGCATAACAGTCGGAACAGCATACTGAGAGCGATTGCTGAAACACCGGACTGTCCAATACAAAGACACTGGGTGGAGCTGTGCTTGGGATTAGTTGAGTAATTTAGGTTTAGTTAAGTAATATTGTATGTGTATTTACTAACAGCACATAACCCCTTGAGCGTCGATTGACCACCAGGTGGCCGATAACAATTAAAATTCTATTGTGTCTGGTATTCGCGCGCTCGAGCTCATAACAAACAAATCATTTGTCCGCTTATGTAGAATAAGCTATTTTTATTACTAACTTTTAATTAACCAATTTATGGACCGTATAGTCTGAAATAAAAGTGTTTTATTTAAGTATTTTAAATGAACGCTACTTTTGTTTAGTTTCCCATTATTGCTGCTATGCTTATTGCTGTCTTTGAATAGGTGTACCGAAAACATGGACTTAATATGGAAATAATGAATTCTTATAAATGGCTTTCGACAGACATCATCACAGTGTTTGAAGCAACATATAACTGTTTATAAAACATCGTGGTATTTAATTGGAATTAACCTTATTGTCATTGACTAAGATTAAACTTTTAAAAATCACTGTTAATATTTTTGGATCGTTCAGAAAATATTCTTTTTTTATTTCACTTACCTAAATGTGAAAACTTTTTAATCACCTGGGATGCTAAATCTATATGACGCCGTCTGTACTTGTTTACATGATTAAACGAAAAGCACTTTGATATAAAAAGTACCAACTTAAAACTTTGAAGTCGCCGTCGTCGGCCGACAACACTTTAAATTAAGTTAAGCGCTGGCCCCAAAGCTGTTTAACCCCAACAGCATGCGTCATTGAGACATCCATAAATCGTCATTAAACAGTTAGGAGACGCAAGAGCATGCATTCACTTCCATTTACGTGCGGTGATTGATGGTCTATGAATAGCATAAAAGTTTGTTCAACTAATACTAGTGGGTAAGTCTCAACGTTTTATTAATGGACTTTAGATTTAAATTCGATTGGGTCCATTATGTCAACATAGTTCTGTCTGACATATGTAGGTAAGCAGTAAGCACTTAAATTACTTACCTATAGGTAGATATTGTTATTGGTGTACCAATTACAAGTAAAATTAGGTGCATAAACAATTTTTAAAAAGGCACATTATACTCGTAAGTATATAATGTTAATTACTGGGTACATAAACAAGTGTTTTTCTTCTCGTGCCATCACCTATCGGAGGTCGGCTATCATTATTGCCATACTTGGGCCCGTGATCACATATTAAGTAATAGTTACTACCTACCTCGGCTAAGTTTTGAAGTAGGTACTCAGTGTAGCACGCGGCGAGATTCTGTAGCCATTGAATTTTTCTACGGCTTTGTTCTACTGATCTTCTCCGGCTTTGTATTTTGCCTTGCGCTATGAGCTGTATAAGACTAAGTGTTTTGTATAGTATTTAGCTAAAAATAAAATAAGCTGTTTCATTCAATATGGGATTTAACTTTGTTTATACAGTATAAATCATCGCAAAAAAAATTCGCGTCTAAAATAGTTCCCTACTAAAAGTTGTTAATACTGATGGGTTATGTTTCGTCGTCTTTCAACATAATTTAGTTGAATACTCATTCTAACCGCCCTGTACATTAAAGGTGTGATCCATAATTAGCGCAGTTAGCAATAAATGTTTTCGTAAGAACACAAACATACGAAAATGTTAGGTATAGTGAATTGTGAGCTGCGTATTGCACTTTCTTAACTGGAACTGTAACCTAATAATAAATTTAGTTCAGGCTGGCATTTCTTGCAACACTTCTCGGTAAAATTAGAGGAAAGTCAGCTTTAGCAACGCCACTGATGTTAGGATTGTAAGAATGCATTCTAACGCAAGTGAGTTTTATTTGTCTATCGACCACAACGAAAACGACAATTTTTGAACTCTCCTCGTTTGTCACTATAATAAAAGGCGCTGCTTCAGTGCGATACAAATTAGAAGAAATAAAGACAGAATATATTTAGGAATGAATCGGTATTTTGTATGATGAGATCCCAGACTGGTGGTAGATTCCAACCATCTTCTCTATTAAAATTAGGATGTTTTTTTTAATTTCAGTAGCCTCGCGTATCATCCTAGGGATAAATCGATGAAGGGATGAAGCCTGGGATCCCATCATACAAAATATTAAATTCCAGCACCAACACCATTCTGCCAGACCAAAAGATACTGTAAGCTTTTTCTGCGTAAAACGGAACGCACTTGATTAAATTTTTATTTAGGTATTTATGGCCTTAATATTGGCCAATATCCGTATAAGCTACTTGTATTGTAATAGGCTCGACCGAATGGCCGCTGCTGTTTCGCCTAAAGAGTGGTGGAGACAAAATCTAAAAAGGATAACCAATATTGTTATATTATGTGTATTGTACATACCTAGGCGTCATCGTTTCGTTACGCATTTGTAAGTAATTATTTGCAGTGTAGGTGCGTGATTTAACACCGGGACTGCAAATCACCTTTGCTAATAAGGTATGTAGAGTCACAAACTGCCACAACGTTGCCGTGAAGTAGGTCAATTGACTTTAAACAAACTATAGTCTTTGTTCTGTGGCTAATAAACGGAACTCAAAGCTATAAACTTAATTTTAATCCGTCCAAATAGTAGGTACCTTTAAGGCTGTATTTTTTTGACTGATCTTTTTTACACAGATTTCAGACGGATTTAGTTTTAAGAAATATGTGCAACAATTACCATTGTACTATTGCTCAAGGGTTTAATTAAGGTAAATAGTTTTTTATTATTATTAACTACCGACCTATAATAATCTTATCACTAATTGTGTTGATCATCTCACTTTGTTCGTGGGACTGCACTAGAATTAATCAAATCTTATCTGTCAAAGAGAAATCAAAAAGTAGGCATTATGATGTAGTTTCAGAGGGTTCAATTGGAAAGATGGGAGTGCATCAGGGATCTATTCTCGGTCCGTTTTTGTTTCTTGTTTATATCAATGATCTTCCTTTCATGGTTAAGGAAATGTCGGAAATAGCACTATTCGCTGATGACACTTCTTTAATATTTTCTTTAGATAGGAAAGACTCTAAAACTGGAGAGGAAAAAATTTACGATACGCTTCAAAGAGTGTCTTTATGGTTTTCCGTTAACAACTTAACGAAATTGCTTAGATTTCATCTTTAAATACACGACTTTCACCATTGATTGAGTTAGATGCGAGAAACTTAGTAATCGTTAATAGTACTTCTTTTCTTGGTATAAATATAGACTTTAGACTACAGTGGGGTTCTCGTATTGAGGGTTTAGCAAAAAGGCTTACTTCAGCTGCCTTTGCCGTTAAAAATATTACTAGGTATATTTCGCTTACTTCCATAGTATTATGTCATACGGATTGTTGTTATGGGGATCAGCAGCAGACATATGTAGGTCGAATTTTTATTCTCCAGAAAAGGGCAGTCCGGTTTATATACCAGTTAAAGCCACGTGATTCCTTAAAGGATGTATTTAAAGATATAGATATTTTAATTTTACCGTCATTATATATATATTTGTAAATATTACCTATGTATGCGCGTAAAAACATACACCTTTATACCAAGAGAAACGAGGTTCACGGATTTAATACAAGGAATCAGACCCAAGTAACAAAAGCTTCTATAACCAAGGCATTTTATCACCAAACTATATCACTGATAGTAGTAATCATTGTAATCATTGTGACTATAAAATTAATAAGCACATATAAGTTCTATCATTTTGCTTTAAGGACGCTTATATGACTATACAAAAGAATCATTAAAGTGTTGCACTGTAATAGATATGATAAAAGCTATTATGATACTATTTAGTACTATAGATGACCTTGCAACCCGAACGCGCAGACCGCTGCCGCTGCCATCGGCGCCGCCATCAAGCTCTCTTCCTCAAAATTAAGTCTAGATACCTACCTATAGGTAAATAATGTTACTATGACTGGCCAATAAAAACAATAGTAAACGTACAATAGTAAAGTGTGTAGTCAGTTTGATCGTGCCTACCTACGAGTATTTTGTTTGATAGTGTTTCATATATTTTTCATCCCCCCATCTCGGAAAGAGTATTTTTGCTCTTCGATATCTGAGTGCAAAAGCCGTTTTTATCCCCTAGAGGATAAAGTAAATTGAATTTAGAACATCGTGTGCACTAAGTTTGTGAATTCAAAACATCATTAAACCTATTTGCTTCTACCTCCATGGTGCCCAATTTATCAGTACTGTAGCAACCGAGACTCCTTGCTCGGGCATACTTACTGGCAGCCACCGTGGCCTGCATTAAAATATAGTAGAAGAGAAAAAAGAAGAACATCGCGGACTCGGTGACGGGTCGCGACGACGAATTGATTGTTATTATTTCATGTTGAAAGTAATATAAATATTTAAAGCTATAAAGCATTATTATTCGATACAACCCCCCGTTCCTTAAGTAACGACCCAGCGGGGTGTTACAGTACACAAGTTACTAACACCAACATTACAGTACCTAACAAAAATATTACACTTAGTAATTGTAGCAACGTTACCTTCAATTTTTCTTAATTATAGCTAAGTATTGTTTGTATCCCCACGTGCTACTGATCATGTGGGAGGCCTGTGCCCAGCAGTGGGACGTTTATAGGCTGATGATGATGATGATGATGATTGTTTGTTATAATTTAAAGATTATTCTGTAATACTTACCTTTCATAATGTAGTAGTTAATACCTAAACTGAAATAAAAGTATCTTGTGATTGTAAATGTTTTTTTTTTGCATTTAGTCATTTCCTCGCTGAGGTGGGATGAAAAGTTAGGTGTTTCACTCGAGTGCAAAGATTTTTCACCTGGTGCTCTTTTGATTCCCTCGCTAACGCTCAAGATTCTAATGTTTGAATCACTCGCTGCGCTCGTGATTCAATTTTAGAATCCTTCGCTTGCTCGGTCATCAAAATTGAGCACGCGGTTAAAAAACAACTTTGCACTCTTGTATAACAAATAACTATTTTTATACTTATTCATCCTCTGAGGACGTAACTGGCTTAGCAGCAATTAAAATGTTTATTTTCGTATAATAACTGTAGGTTTTCCTAAAATAAATTTCTTTTACTATAAAATAAACAAACAATTACATGTACAATCATACAAAAATATTCCAGCAGATTGGCCTATGTCCAGCAGAGGACTAGTTTGTGCTGATGATGATGATATATCGATATAGAATAAATATAAGGATCACACAAAATAACACTTGAATCAATTAAATGTATGTAATAAAATACACTTACTTTTAAACATACTGATAACAGACACGAAGATATCCGGGACGCCATGTTGTCGCTAGTACACATGTTCCGGACGTCGGAGGCCAAGCTGGAACGCCACGAGTACCGCGAGAAGGCGCTCGGCGACCAGCTCAAGAAGATGATCGGCGGGCTGGAGAAGAAGCACCGCGCCTTGGAGCCGCTGAAGGGCATGATATCCCGGCTCGACGAGCGGCTGTCCAACGTTGAAACTATACTGTTACAGGTAATCACCATGTTCTATCTTTATTTATATAACTCTTCTGTAAGTGTGTTTGTCACCTAACTCCTTCTAAATGGCTGGACCGATTTGGATGAAATTTTGTGTGTATATTTCAATGGGTTCCTGGATGGTTTGAAAACACAATTTGACCCGGTAGGTTGCGCTGCTGTCGGTATGTCACCAAATTTGATTTGCTGTACAAGAGAACATTATAAAAATTTTTTTTTATTGCTGGAAGGAATAGAAAATTATAAGTTACCCGTATTTTTTTAATTTAAATAAGTATATATAATTCCTCCGACCGTGTGTATGTCACTGAACTATTCTTAAACAGCTGGCACAATTTTGATAAAACATTTTATGTGTGTTTGAGTGGGTTCCTGGATGGTTTAGATTCACAATTAGATCCGGTAGGTGGCGCTACAATAAGGTTCTTGGTTTTTTTTTAACCATCGGTTTTCACTCAAGCGGACGAAGCCGCGAGCGGGTCGGTAGTATACTATAAAAAATATATTTTTAATTATTTGGAACATCAAACAATTACAAAATGTGTCTTCTTCTTCGTCGTCGAATCCTCATGCCTGAGGGTGACTGCCAATAGCAGCATCGCGGATCAGAGCTCTCCAAAAGGTTCTAACCTGGGCTAGACGGATACAGCCATCGTGTTACATTTCAGGGATACCATAGCATCCGTCAGCCGGGCAGGCGCTTCTTCTTCATGTGATGTGTCTAATACAGTTAAAAATAAAGAAGCTTACTTATTTTGTTACCAACAACGTTATTCACAAGGTAAAACAAAGTATAAAGCTAAAGCTACGCATTTTACTAAAGCTTTTGAACAGACGTTTGAGGCCATGATAGCGACATAAATGCCGCGCTAATCCCAATACCGTATGGAACCCCCCACGGAATCAAACCCGGGACCTCCAGACTAAAACTGGGCGTTCTAACCACTCGACAGCAGAGGCGCTTATTAGAAACAATACCTTTCTCAATTTACTAGATTCAGTCTAGTAGAACGACAAACCTTTAACTGAAAATATGGCTTTGTCTATCACTTAAAAGTTCTCAGTAAGAGGACGTATTAGTTTGTAATATTCAACTTATCACTTGGATTTATGTAACGAATCCCACGATCTCTGTATCCACATTTCCCTACAACATAATAATATATAAGTATATTTCTTTTCCCACTACTTCTAGAAAGAAGAACGTGAAAAGACCACACAAAAGAAAACAAGCGACGCTCTCGACGAGATTCAGAAGTCTCTTCAAGCGCTGACATCCACTATCAACAAGAGTCTGAAGGAGCCGGCGCGCCCTGAGGAGAACCTCACGACCAGCGAGGACGCCCTCGATGTCAGGCTGGAAGCCACTAACGCTAAGCTAGATGCTGTCAAGGCTGAAATTGACAATTTGAAGAGCAGTCTCAGCAAGGTTTGTCGTTTCGATATTTTTCTTTTCCTATTTTTCTGTATTCGTTTATTGCTCATCATAAATTAATGACATTTTAATTTACTTAAATGTAGTTAATTCAATTTTAATTGAAATACACAAAAATAAAAATAAATAAAAAATAAAATAAAATAAAATAAATAAAAAATAAAAATTGAAATACACTACTCATTCTATTCACATTTAGTTTAAATGTTTTCTTTAAGCCTGACGATGGCAATTCATTGCAAGTTTTCTGGTCACTAGGAGAGACGATCCGTATGAAGTGTTTTATTTCACCATAAACTTATTTCTGTCAAGGAGCTCGATTCTCCTATTTGAAAAAATTTAGTTGGTGGCCTGATTTTGAAATTTCTTCGATCTTCACAATATTGAGAGCGATTAAAAGCCCAGCCTTGTTTTGCGTTGCTGTTTTGCGGTTTGAAGATGATCTAGTAAAATTGCAGGGCATTAGACTAATTTGAACTTATGGCGGCGGCGCCTACCGCATACGCCACACATTACTCGACACGTAGAAACACCTTCTCAACCGTGTCTCAACAGATGGCGCCACAAACGCATACCAACGTCGTCGCCATACTACGTCGATGAAATAGTATGGGAAGCCTGCATCGCGGTAGCGAAGTTTCACCGTCACCTTCGCTATATATAGCACCTCCAACTAACATCCGTTGGACCTCGGTCCCCGAGCCATACCACTCAGCTCGGAGGAAGATCTTCCCTTTGGCCTTCCTCAATGTGGCATTCCATCCTACCACCAGGCTTCCCTACAAACTTAATAATCGAAGTCAACACAGTAGCATCAAAAAGAAACAAAATATGATATTGAGTGTATTATCTCCTTAGGAGGCGCTGAAAGGAATCTTCCTAGACATAGCATCCAACTACAACCCGCTGGAGAAGCATATATCCGAGACGGGCGCACTGCTGGACAAATACGAGCTGAAGCTGAACGAATACAACCGGGTGCAGACCGACTTCGTGCCGCTCAGCGAGGTGTCGCTGGCTGACGAGGCCTGGCACAACAAGATGTCTGAAGGTACGGTAGATATGGCTCTTTACAGGTTCCAGAAATTACTTACTGTCGCTAAGGGAGATATTTCTGGTAATTACATCGCCCACAAATAGTGCCTCTTTGATGGAATGTGTGACTGTAGTATTTAAAAAAATGGAAAGGACGCGACATTTTGCGTTTGTTTATATTGAACGTATAGTATTATTATAGTGGATTCTGGATTTAGCCCAGAGTTAAGAATCCCGTCTGAGCAGTCGCTTTTTATATTTTAAAACCTTTTTTCTTTTAACAGTCACGATTTTATTATTAATATCTATAATAATAATTAATATTATAAGATTTATTATTTAATTTGACAGTAACTTTAGACCCAATAGCTCCATATATCCGGCTGATCTATTCATGTCAATAAGTCAATTCATATAACCCTCATGCCAGTAATGGAGCGGCAAGAGAAGGAAATAGTGAAAATCCAGAAGCTGTTGTCGGACGCGGAAAGCATGTGGAAGGAGCTGCCAACGCGCGGAGACCTGCGCGCCGCCGCCAACCAGACGCTGGACGCCATCGCCGCCGCCAAGGAGGACCTCAAGGAGAGCGATGAGAAAAGTAAGCTCAATTACAACATGTTTTTTTTTCTACATTTACATCTAACTTTTACAGATTATGCACCTAAAACATTAGAGTAACTATTTTATAAATTATATTTAAGTGAACGATTGTACTCTTAGTCCTCATGACTGAGGGTCGTGACCACCAAAAGCAGAATCGCGGACCAGCACTCTTCAGGATGTCCTATCCTAGACGGATAGCCACCTGCATGATGTATTAGAGACGTCTTATTTATATATAGGTTGAGCAACCGTAATAGATCAGTATAGAGAGGTTCGAAACTAAGCTAAGCCGTTCTGTGCAAGCTTCTTTTTTAAAGAGTATTTTGTTGACCGCCTATGGCCATTATAGCGTAACGGCTCCCGCCCACGACCGACTTTTTGTTGGACCGATAATCGGACCGATTTTTTTGCAAGACGTGATAATCTAGTCATTTCTAGCATTCTCCGGCCGCTGCCGCGGTACGCTCGCTACGCTCGCTCAGCTCGTGCGTTGTTTTGTTCACAGTTCTAACCTAACCTAACCTAAAATTTTACAAGGGAAATTATGCCAAAACAACCAAATTAGACTTAATGATAGTTAAGCTAATCTTTGCAAAGGTTTTTTTCCATGTAAAATTATAATTAGATGTGTTCTACTTAACTTAACATAATAAATAAATATCGATGTTCAGGACATTCGATACTCTGTACTTCGATATTTTGGTCTTTCGGTGTTACTTTTGTAGATAATTAGCAGTGATCGGAATAGGTAGATAGATTTGGGGTCAATAAACTGGCACGTATATAATATTAGTATGGATAGGTATGCCTCTGGGATTTGGAAACTATTAAGATTTTTTAAGGAATTTCAAATGTTGTAATGTGTAGAATAAAGAATTCATCAATATGAATAAGAAATGTTTAACCCTTTTGCTGTCTTTTTAATAGTATATAGGTGATCGACCTTCTATAATAAAAACTATGGCATTGCTAAACTTGAGTAAAAAGTCGCAAACGTAAAGTGGGATTCTATTAATAATAGTTACTGTGGTGCGTGCGGCGAAAGATGGAACTCACCTCTCCGCTATCCTACTGACGCACGGTTGTCGACCACAACTGGTGGCGGAAAGAGCAAGGGCAGCACGGGTCAAGCCTCATGTTTCGTGGCACGCACTATATATGTACCTACTTAATATTAATGAAGAGAAACAGGAAAAGATAGAAGAGGTGGACACTGCAACGACTCCAAGAAAATGATAGGTATACTATAAAAACAATATAATATATATATAAATACCTATCCTTTCCCCGATTTGTTTGGAGTATTATAGTAGGAATAAAAGGAATAAACCTACAAGAAATAACTACGAAATAGTCATATTATGTAAGTTTCGAATGGTCGCACAACAGTAAGATTCACTTTATTACTTGATAAATAAGAAAAAAACAATTTTAAATGTTTATCTATCGCATTTTATAATTTTCTAATGTAGTAGTTTAAAAAGTCTTACTTTCACAATATTTGATTCAATCCCGTAAGTACCAAAATGAAATCCCGGAAAAAAGGCTTATCCATGTTATGATTTCTATGACTATGCATGATGCGAGTACGTAAAATCAATCTACCTACTCCGATCACTGAGACTTTCGATATATTGGACGTAGGTTATTTAACCATTCGACAATATACTTATATACTTTCGTTATTTGAATTTTTGATATTTCGATAAAATCGATATTTTAAATTTCGATATTCAAATATATGAAATGTACTCTTTAATACTCACACACAAAAGGAAAAACAGTTAAACATAATGTTAACGCTAACTTGAGCAAACGCAGGCAACATTAAAGTTGTGTCCATTCGCAGTCGTGACTCAAGTGACAACCAAACTGCGGGAACTGACCGATCGCTTAGCTTCCACCAACGAGGACATCCAGAAAAGTCTCACGCAGGGCAACACGATGACCGAACGCGCCTACAACGACATCTCGCGCAGCTACGAATCACTACGCAATGAGGTAACTAACGAAATATATATTATTATATTCATAGACGCTCGCAAGGAAATAAAAGACACAATTTAGGATTGAATGCTTTCTCATTATAAAACTCTATTAATTAATGAACGGACGCCGGCACATCAATCTATCCAAAACTGTAAATTTTTTTTAATAAATGTTCCACCATAATCCACTTAAAAAGTTCAAAGTCAATTGAGAAAATTTGTCATTTTTTTGGTAGCAGTAAGTAGTCTGCTCGTATCAGAATGTGCATCAGAAACTATCAGTTTTTAAGTCAAAGTATGCATAATACATAATAACAGCATAGTCTATCTAACCTCTTTCTTACAGTCGTCCAACGGCTACGTCTATATAGAGCAATGGTGCGGAGGCTGCGGGATGAGAGTGGGGTGGTAGCGATCCCAAGCTGCCTAACACCCAGCTAGGGAAATACAATCCAGGGCTGATTCATTTTAGTTTTGATTGTTCCGTTTGAATATTGATATTTATTTCTTTAATTCTTTAATTTATTTCGTTTATTTTGGTATTGACGAGGTGCCTGGATGGGTACTGAGAAGTGAGTGGGCTTACAACTCCGCTACCAAAGAGGACATTTGGTAGTCGACTTTAGAGTTGACGACCCGAGCAGTGGAACTGCGAGTTGTACTCTTAGTGCAACGAGAAGTGAGCGAGCTTACAGCTCCGGTAACCTATCCGGATATTAGGTAGTGGAATTTACGTGTCCACGGGGCAACTAGCTTGAGACACTGGTCTTAAAAGTACCGGATGAAGAATGCGCTTCGGCGGGTTCTAATCTGGCGTTATGACCTGACGTAGATGGTCCCTTGTGCTTGCGCAAGGATGTCTGACACCTTTAGCTTTATAACCGTAAGGTTGGTAGGGGGTGTCAGGATAAACTTTAAAGTCGTGTGGAGTTGGGTGTTCCGTTTGAATGTTGAAATTTAATAATAAAAATATACTGTGATAATGGTTCATACTAATTGTGCTGTGAGAGACTACATGTCATCGTCTCACATAAATAAGAAGTTGAAATTTCATTAGTTTCCTCTACAGAAAAAAAAAGTCTAACAATATTCTCGTGGTTGTAGAAATAGATAGATTTAAAATGGCAGAAGCGGGACGGAATAAAATCTATATGGGTATCGTTTTTAGGGTTTTCGTGAGTGCCGATTATGAATATGACGTCTGTTTCGAAATCCAAGCTGGCGGACGCTATTTTTTAAATAAAATCGATATGAGTTTCGTTTTTAGGGTTTTCGTGGGGGCCGATCATGAATATGACATCTATTTCGAAATCCAAGATGGCGGACGTGATGTTTTTTTCAAAAGTTAATAATATGGGTTTCGTCTTTTGGGTTTTTGTGGGTACCGATTAAATATGAATATGTCATTTGTTTCATGATCCAAGATGGCGGACGTATTTTTTTTTCAAAAGTCAATATGGGTATCGTTTTTAAGAGTTTTGTGGGCACCCACGATTCAATATGGGAATCAAACTTGAGTCTGGATACGCTGATTACAAATCTGCAGGACTTAATTCTACCATAAAAGAAAACTAGGTAAGGTACCAAATATAAACATTGTATTAAAATATTTTACTTTCAAGATTAGGATAGAAGCACGAATTAATAATAATGCGCCCAATCTCGCAAGTGCGGGATCAGAAATGCGGGATTACACGTGACGTTCTAGTTCCACGGAAATTGCGGGACTGAATAAAAATGGAATTGAATGGATGAAGAAAAAATTACATAAACTTCGTCCTAAATACTTACTTGTCCCGGTCTCATTAACAGGTGAATAAACCACTAAATAATAGGTGAATAAAGTGGAATTTCTTTGTATTTAATTAGTAGATTGAACTAGAACCATCTGTTAAAAGAACCAGAACTCTACATAATATTTCAATTCGTTGGTTGAAAACAACTGCTTTAAGCAACACAGAAATTTTAGTTTAATCGAATGATAAAAATCGTATATCACTACACAAATTCATGAACAAACACCACGAATCCGCAGGATTGATAACCCCAAAGGCTTGCGGGATTGAGATTTTGATGCGGGATGTAGGACTGCCTTATTAAGAAAACTATGAAGTTTTCATATATACAGTTTGCATTTTAAAGGACGGAAAGAAGTCATTAAAGAAAACGGTGCTCTGTTTACAATAAAAAGATTTTTAAAAGGTGCTTAAATTTAAAATCATGATATTGGGTTCTTACATACACGTTATAATAAAAACAAAAAAAAATAAAATAATGTGAGACTGTAAAAATACGAAAACCCTGCGGAAATGTCAAATGTCTAAATAAAAGCGGCATTTCCCGAGACTTCAAAGGCGTTGTCCCACCGTAAATCTTTACGCTGTGATAACAGTTAGTTAGCGACTAAATAAAATAAATAAATAGTCTTGAAAAGGTTAATGATTCCTGATTATCTTGAATCAATTTACAATATGACTTTTCTTTTCTATGTACATATCTTCTGTAGATATATTCGTAGTCCAGCTTAACTCATTGGTAAACATACTTGGTACAGGTACAGTTACTTACGAAGAATGAACATGTGCTTCTACAAACTGCGGACAATGTGATTGCAACTAAGAAACGCATCGAATACGGCGTCCATCAGATATTGGCCGAGGTCGGAGATCTCGTCAAGAACCAGGGGAGGAGTTTGAACAAGACCGTTAATGAAAGGTCGGTATTTGCTTTAGAGCGTTGTTTTTACTTAAAGTGTTGCCAGCAATACTATGTAAAAACAGCTTTTATTCCGAGTTTTATTCACTAATCGACCGAGTTAACATAAATCACAATTTATATCGATTTCGATTCGAGTCTAGTTTGCTAGATTTTCTGAGGACGGGGACACGTTTGCGTGATGAAATCCCCTCTAAAAACCCTCTGAGGAGGTTCGATCACTACGGCTTGAGGGCCTTTAGTTTTTTGCTACATTTGATTTGATGATTTGAAGGTTGTTGGCCGACTGCGGCCAACTATGTTCAAATCATTTACAAATTTAAAAAAATAGCATTGTTACAGTTACAAGTTGCTTACACAAGCTTGTCAATAGGTGGCGCCGCTCCGTTCTCCATATCATTTGTAGTAAACAACACTCGTTCTAATTTTCGTGATAGAAAAAACTCTCACTCTCTTTGGCACATCGTCATCCTATTTTTAATAACATCGATATTAATATATCGTTCTAATATCTAATATATTATATATCGATATTAATATTTAATATATCGTTAACGATATTAATGTATCGTTGGGCAAAGGTCTTATAGCGAGTTTTTTTAGACACCATATTTTAACTACACACTTTTTGAACAATTGTTTTTTAAACAATTCTATGGTAAAATAATAATAATAATCTAAAATAATAAATAAATAAACAATAAAAAGGAAAGGATAATAGGGTGGGTACTAACTACTAAGATTATGTTTTGTATGTTTTTTTTTAGTATGAGTTATATTTATTTCAACATGTTCACGTTTCCCAAAGGTTCGACAGCGTGCAGACGACGCTGCTGGATAACCAGGCGGTCGCGCGCGGCAACATCAGCGACAAGATCGAGGCGGAGATGGCGCCCGTGTGGCGGCAGATCGGTATCATGTACAAGCAGCTTACTGCCAACAAGGAGTCACTCGACCAGCTCACAGTAAGTCATCATCATCATCTAAAAGTAATCACTCATCAACAACTAGGGTATTTTTTTTTACTTTTATATCTTACGAGTAAGCACTTTGCCTACATGTCACCTGATTTTAAGTGATGATAAGGCCGAAGGTGGAAGCGCACTTCACCCGGAATCCTCAACCACTAAAGTACTGGCTATCTTATCTATGCTACCATCATTGATGTTGTGGCGACATATTTAAATATTTAGATAAATAAACAATTTGGAGACTATACAATTTGTAAAAAAATCCTGTCCGATCGGAAAGGGGTACATAGGTATACAAATAACTATACCAAAAAAAAATAAAAAAAATATTATTCATGAAAATAAAAGAGTTATCGTAATTTAAAACGCAAGTTTTTTGTACCGAAATTCTCAAATTACCCCAAAATAATGCTGATTTTATAAATGTGACCACACTTTCCATCAATGGCGGCGACATCAAAGTTCCTACAATAACTCGCAAAAACTCGCCTTAGTTATTATTCTGAGGTCCTACCTACCGAAGTGCCGACAAAAGTATTGCCATGTAAGGAGCTCTGCCGCAGATCAGATGTAATCATGTAGTGTTTGCATCTAGTAAGTTACAGTATAACATAAGTTTTATAGTGTGTAAAAATCAAGTAAAATGCATTGTAACCAGTTTTGTGAGCCAACTAAAAAAAAACATTATCAGCCCATATCAATCCACTGCTGGACATATAATGCATGCCATTGAGCCCTCAGAATAACCTAGCATAGCCCTCTAAGGCTTTGTAGTGTTTTTTTTTATATATAGCTCGGCAAATGACTCCATCCCACCTGATGTTAAGTGGAAATGGAGTCCAGACGCGAAGATAACTGGTGCAGCGTGAAAACAAACGTAGCATCAGTTAACCTCACTCTGCCGGCCTACAAGGTGATTCTTCACGCCTCTTTTGAAGGACCCCATGTCATAGGAAGTAGGGAAAACGTGTGCTGGTAGACTATTCCATCTTTTGGAGGTGCGACAAAGAAACGTTAGCGACGAAAGGACCCGTATACACCCTGGCACACTGCCTACCAGCGGTTCGTTTTCATATCCCCACTGCTGGAGTACGAGCCTTCCATGAGGATGGAAATACCACATGGAGAACGGGATATGAACCACCACGCGGGCGGGCTCAGTGCCTTGGTGTTTGTTTACGACTGCTAATGCAGCCAGGACTACTGGCAGCCTAGCTCTTTATAGGGTTCTGACATTTTCGATAGATAGATAAAACACTCACCCATATATACTTACAGAAAACAAACAACGAACATTTAAACAAAGGTGGGCAAAGGCAGTCTTATCGCTTTATTTATTGCACACCATAATTTTAACTTTATCCCTATGACATAAAGTCGAATATCAATGAAAATATGCTGCCTACCCCGTTGGGAAAAAGGCGTGATGGTATGTATGTATGTATGTAAATTGAAAATAACACGTTCCTGTTGAGAGCGTTTACGCCGCACACTAGCGCCGCCAATGAAAAAAAAACGTATCTAGTAATTAGGGATAGAAAATCAAATTATGCTCAACAAACTATTTGAATGAAGTAATTTAGCATTTTTACGTCACCTAATGAACATCTGACATGTTATGGTTTAGTTAAATAAGACGTTACAGCTAAATAAAAATAAATAAATAAAAAAACGGCCACTTTTAACTATAGGTAACGCCGTATTATTTCATTCAAATAGTTTGAGTTGAGCATAATTTGATTTTCTATCTCTATGTTTTTTTTTATTGGCGGCGCTAGTGTGCGGCGTGTAAACGCTCTTAATGGGCTAGTGTAAGTTTAATTTGCAATTCGAACAAGTTTACGAAAACACGGAGGTGGCTTGCTTGTCTTTGTTGCCACTTGTTTGGTGATGCGATTAAGAATTGTACTTTGATATAATAAATTAAATTTACTTTAATGTAAAAATATGTTTTTTTGTTTACAGGTACAAACAGTACGTTATGTAAATGAGACCTCCACCTCAATGGACAACATTAACGACAAGGTATACAATACATTGTTTTATTTGAAGAAAACAAATATCACAAACGTTACCTCTTTATTAATAGTATAAATAAAATGAAATAATTGACTTGACTTAACTCACTCGGGATGCGATTTTTGAACCGGTTATCTTAATTAAAAGTGGCATGAAATACACTATCAAATATCATCATTTTCAATTTGATTATTAAGATACAAATCGTTCGAGAATTTTCCGTGACAAAAAAAGTTACAAGTGATTTAGAATAACAGATAAAGGATAACTCGTTATTGATATCACAGCGTGAGAATTCGTAATCGGTTCAAAAATGGCGCACTAGATATTAAGAGGAAACGGAATCCCAAAAGAACTGTATTAGATAAATTACATGATACACTCATAGCGGGTACGCTGCCAATGATTTTCATATATATCTATACAAATATAATAAAGCTGAATAGTAGTATTGTTTTTGTTTGAACGCATGCATGCAATGCATTTTATAGCCAAATTTTTGTGGAAGGCTATAGGCTATTTAACAGTCGCTATGACCATTAAAGGCCGAGCTTACAAAAAAAGTCAAAAGAAACGCTATGCGAAAACAAAGTACTAGCGGACTTCTTGGCGGGAATGTGAAGAGTCATGTCTACGGTTTTGTTTTATTTTTTTAAATCATCTTTACTGAGATACTCGAGGGGTTGGGGGGAGTATATCATTTCTCAATTTTCATTTCTATTATCATTCATCATCATTGTACAGAAAGGAAATATTGTTTATTTATGTATTACTTGTAAGAAAAAATACTTTGACACTGGCTAAATGCGCTAATCGCACGAAGCCATCAACTAAATGAAAAAAAAAGTACTAGCGCATTAGGGCGTGACGCAGTGGGTCGTGGAACAGCTAGCAACCCATTTAGATCGACCATGCGTTTGTGTGCTGTAAATAAAACTCTAAAAGTATCATATTAAGGTACATCTTTATAATACTCTTGAACACCCTATCGGGCTAAGTGGGTTATTGTCGTGTGTCATCCCAGGTGAGCAAGATCACCGCGCGCATGGCAGAAGTGGACGAGAATCTCAACTACCTGCTGGGGCGGCTGTCGCTGGTCACGCAGGAGTTCCATCAGATCAAGACCGGCCTGGGCGCGGCGCTGGACAAGGCCAGGACCAACCTGGGCACGGTCAACAACCCTGAAGGTGAAGGGGAGTTTAGCTAGTTACACCTGGTAGGCTACTCTTGACGCAAACTCAATCTTAATACAATTCCAATGCGATTAATATATTTCGATACTGGGATAAGTTTCGCAATTTCGGAACGCCCCATCTCGATAATAATTTGTTCACTCAATTTCCATGCAATTTAATTCCAATGTAGCGCTATTATCGATTTTAAGAGTGCCATTTGAATTTTTTAGATTTGGGATTGGAATTGTATTGAGATTGAGTTTTCGTCAAGAGTAGCCTACCTGGTCCTTACAGGCGATTGCAAGTGAAAGTAACGGTTGGAAAGTAAAAACAAAACAAGATACTTAGATTTTGTTTACTACAAAAAATGACGGATTTGCTCGTTATACATATAATCTGGTTATAGATGGTGATGCTGGCTGCTAGAAATTACAATAAGTAGTTAAATGAGTTTTAGTTATAAATAACATAACTCTTTTTTTATCGCCAACAGTTTAGCAGGCATCATATATATTCAGACTATATATGGCAAAACTTGGTCTAATCTATCTGGTTGCCCCTTTACTGCAAATTCTTTAGTTTTACATGCAATCGAGTGTTGTGGAAATTAACAAACCAAAGCATACCTTTAGGGAAGGCAGAAGGATCTAGCCCATACAGCCTTGTAAAAGGTAGTTTTTATTGACTAATTCTTAAAAGAAAATATTTTTGATCGAGTATTATACTAATTTAAGAACTTAATTATAGACAAGCTTATTTTTCGGGTTTATATAAAAGTACCGCCACTGGTTGCTACAAATTATCTTTAAAATCTTTAGAGTTGGTGATGGTAGCGGAGCCAAGATGAGCTACTCTCTACTGAATCTTCCGGGTATGAAAGTATACAAATCGCCAAATTCTTTATATCATTTCGCTGTCTTTTTTGTGTGCCATAGGAAAGCATGGAAGAAATTATTTTTATTTAGTTAAAAAGGAACTCATATGCATTATCCTAAAAAATATGCATTTATATAAATTTTGCACAATGGTTAATACTTTTCTTTTTACAGATAGCGGCCCTGGCCCTCACAAAATAGCCAGTTCGGAAAAGACAGATTAAAACAGCTGTGCCAAAACTTATTAATTGTAGACCTAATTTACTAATTAAGGATAGGTTTAATTAGAATTTGACTGAATGTTAGGAAGATTTTGTAATTTAAAATAAAACCCTCAGATATTAACTTTTGCAAATATTTAATCTCTTTCATAATTGTGGATCTATATATTTATATTGTACAAGTTATATGATACAATTAAATTTATTCGTGACCGATATCTCGATGTCACTTACAAGTGAGCGTAAAACCAACAATATACACCTGACAAGGATCCTCTAAGAAAAAGTGAATTAATGAACTGTACAATAATTATATATTGATATAATAATCTTAAACAATATACACACAATTTATTTGTCTCCCTTTTGGTTATTTTTATTAATCCTGATTACAACCTCATTTTCCTATGTGCAATTAAAATTAATAATGACAAATGAATTAACGACTGAATTTATTAATTCAAAAAACATTACATTAAAATTCCGTGCCATTATTAGTGAAATTTATACACTTATAATTATATTACATTTGAATTAATGAAAACACTTGAATCATACAAAGGAAAACAAATACATATAGTATAATCATCATGTTAACATACTGGCCGTATTTATTTACGTATAATTGATATTCGGGAACGAATATATTTAGGTGGTTTTAATAGCAAATACATTTTACAGATATTTAGGTAGGTACATAATTTGTCAATTCTGCAAAGGGCACGAAACGGAATGTCACCCCACTTAAAGGTTATACACTAGACACATTCGTTGTTATTGTAACAGCCTAAAATGGGACATTTTCTAAATGCTAAATATAAAAACAGTACAACAAAAATCAACAATGTCCCAGGACTGAAGACTAACAGTTAAATAAGGAATGCGTTGATTAACTCTACTAAGCGAACCAGTCGCCGTTTTCCTTCGTTACAAATGTATCTACATTCTTAATAGGATATTTCCATGCTTCAATATTCATAGGAATGTTTACAATTAGTTATAATGAAATTAAACTTAAAACAACACTATAGTAAAGAGGCATATTTCCAATGGCAGTGGCATACTAAGACCCATACATAAATAGCACTTGAACATTTTTACATTTGAATCACTGTACATGTTTAAATATACATGTACATTATATTAATGCAAAAGATATTTACAAATCCTTATTTATGCGTTACAAAGCACTTAAAAGCCATTCGTTACCCTCCCCCCCCCCCCTTTCCTATCAAAACTAAACATGATAGCAATAATAAAAAACAAGCATTAAAAACATATAATTAATAATGAAACAGCTGACATGTTTATTCTTGTAAACGATAAAAAAAACCAGTAGTCTAATATAACTATTTAACCCAACCTATGTAAACAAAACAATTATTTAAGCTTATTGTTACTGTAATCATAATCATTATGGTATGACCATGGAAAATATACAACATACGAAAGCATGTAACATTCTTAACTCAAAACCCGAATTAAGTGGAGATCGTATTAAATGGCAGAAGTATGAAAGTACAACAAGCTCCCTAAGTGAAGTAAGTCTAAAGTTGTCCATGAGACAAAACTGTGTCATGTCTGCGACATCTACACTTTGTACAATGCGGTATCAAAACAACGGGGAGCGGCGCTGGCTCGGCGCCTGCGCACCACCAGCCGCTCGTATCCTTAACCCCAAACTGTATGCTACAATTTATAATTCATTAGCTCCTAACTAAGTCTCAAGTGTAAAATTGTGCCACACAAGCGCGATCTCGATGGAACATCTAAAGCCGAACGCAATTAAACCTTCTTCATAGCGACCCCTACAATATTCCAATAGTTAAGGTATGTTTATTTCGGAATAATTATTACTTAAATTCCTGTAAAAAACAGAGCTTACAACCCTGTAACAAATTAGTATGGTATTTTTTCACTACGACACTTCATATAAAATTACAATCGATCACTACCAGATTACTCCACTCTTATTAAAAGTGGCTAATACTCTTTGGATTCAATTTGGATTACCTACACAAGTAACCTAGTAACGAATTGTGGCCGGATATAAATGTTATGCTCGCGTACCCTTACTCCGTTCGTGTACTTGATGCGTTTACTCGACAATCACGCAAGTCACGATGGAACTTACATAGGAAGACATACATCTAGACATTATATACGCCTTCAATATCATCGCAAAATTAATTTTCAAATATGTAGAGTAATCGGTATTTCCTGAGGAGATTGATTGCATCGTAACTATCAAAGTAAATATAAAAATCAAAACGCTGTACGTAATTCAAAATTCAAAATCATTTATTCAGTTTAGGCTTCAACTAGCTCTTGTGAATGTCACTATGCCAATTAAAATAACATTTCGGGGAGATCGGTATTGACATGAGAGGAAGTCATTCGAACAGATAAGCTAAGTGATTCAGTCTACAGAGTTAACTCTGGCCGTATCCCAAATCTCGGAAACCAAGTCAGCAAATCAACTCATGACCACCCCATAAATCCGAGGCACTTACATGATCTTAAGAGTAATGATATACAACTACTAACTAGTGGTACCAAATGTTAGCTCATTGTCGCCCCGTGAAGGACCCGTTGATACAACGGGCGTGACACATTTAAAGCTATGGACATGTTTCACATACTAGTCGTTAATAATGTCTAACCTAACACGGAGAAAGAAGGGAGCTATCGTAGACGTACAAAGTACTTAACTATATTACCTACTTTCAGCTCTTAAAACTTACATGAACTGATCGTTAACCAGTGCAGTTACATACAAAATTGGTGTAATAAAATGAGTGTCCAACTCCAAAATGCCTAATGTGCTTTCATGTTCAAAAATATATGATTGTGTCTCCGGGAAACTCGAAAAATATGTAAACAAGTGCAGTAGTGAAAATAGTAAATCGCTTCAAATCATCACTCCTTACGTCGTATTGTTCTTAACATACTTTACGGATAGTTATGTTAAAAGTAGGTGCCACATCAACCCTTTCAACAGCTGAACCTACGAAGCGGATTCACAACGGCAACGTCCACGCGTGATCTATGTACATATCGACAAGTCGCAATAACAAAACAACAGTTACTTTAATGTATACTTTAAAACCGTCGCACATAATTTTATGTACAAATTTAACGGGTTCAGTTTTGATCTGACCGAACGTAACATCAATAGGGATTCAGTCTTCACGTGGCACTTCAACAGAAATAAAATACAGAAGCTAGTCAATCGTCAATTCCTATAAACGCTATATTACAAATAGGAGCTGGCCGAGCGCGCGCCGCCTCATGAGACTACTCGTGAATCGAACGTTCCACCTTCAATTACTGTTCTTGAAGGTATACAGCTTGCATCAAATTTATCCATGAAACATTAAATCGTCAAAACATCCTGGCATTCAAGAAAAACAAATCTTACTAATTACAGTATTTTTAAAAAATAACACTGTCAACATCTTTGATGCAAGCAAAAATAGATTTAAATATTATACTTTTTTTTCACTTAAATGTGAAGACCTTTTTGACCATTTATTATTATCCGATCAATTTGATGCTGACTGCAAATAATATAACGCGAAGTTACTAATTAAGTTGAAATATATGCACGCGTCCTCATCATTTATGTCAACGGTGAAGTGTCAGTACCTTCTATCTACATTTATAAATACTTTTATGTCCGACTGTAATGGTAATTTCATATGTTTTAGAAAAACCTCTAAACTGTTTGCTATAAGCAATTGCAAATAATCAAATCTGAACATCATCCTAATTAAACTGACGTTTATATTTATGCTATTTATAAAAAAAAAGTTATTTCAAAAAATGTCAAACCTGGCTTAAAATTAACCCTATCTCATTTCTGTTAATAAACGCAGGTAGAGACAAAATCAGTTTTAAATCAAAGTGTTTTTTTTAAATATAAAATGTAGACAGGCGGTATAGACACGTAGCCGTCGCGTCGATATTATTATGTTAGTGGCAGCTAACAGAGATCCAACTTTCGATTCTAGGATCAAGCCTCTTAGAGACGGCTCGACTCGGCCGCATTGAAATACGGCGCTCTCACGCTTCGGCTCGAGACCATCGAAGTCGCACATTAAAAGCGGTCGAACCTGCCACGCGAAGCGTTACAAAATATTAATCTTATGTACATATTGTCGCTCGAAGATAAGAGTAAAGGAGCGTCCTCTAATTACGTGAGTAGAGTTTACATTTTGAACCTATATTCCGTGATGGAATGTAGTGTCCTTATTTTGGACATTGGGGACATATTCTTAAGTTCTACTTTACACACACGGTTTTGAAAACCTGTGTGACTTGAAGTGGCATATCTGCAAGTCTTTGTCAGCACCATTCCCAGGATTGCTAAAGGTGAGTAATTTAATCATTACTCAAAAAATGTCAATGTGGGGCTTCCTACCGGAACAAACAACACTTTTTTTATTGTATCTGATTACTTAAACTATAAAAACACAAATGATTATTCAGCTCAAGACACTTAACTTTGTGGCATGACTGCATTAATTATTGCTGTCATAGTCAATATTATAATTATTAAATAATCTTCAAATTTATAAATCACTCACGTAATTAAGGGACGCCTCCCAAAAAGCTTCGCCAAACCGAGCGCGGCACCGAAGCGCACAAGCCCGTGCGAGTTGTGATACATTTTAAATGAAGCCGCTGGCGCTGACTGACAGCTTTAACAGCGTCAACGAATGCGGCAAGAAATGTGTAACGAGGACGACACAGCTATACAATAGTGTTGCCGATAATAAATAGACTATCGATAGTATCGAGAGCTGCTAAATAAAGAGAATATCGACTGTTCAGTAGTTGAATTAACGATACTATCAGTCGATAGTATCAATTCAATCGATGGTATCAATAGTTTTACCGATAGTATCGATAATGTCAGATCAAAAGACCGCAACAGGATCATGGCAAAGCACTCAAGAAGAAACCATCCTGAATGCATACAAGGTGGGAAGGCTACTTACAGGGAAGTACTGAAGTACTGAAGAGCTGTGTTGAAGAAGGCAGGGTTATATAACAAATATGTGGTAATCTTTAAGATCTAATTGCATGAATGGTATCAATAGTGTTACCGGTAGTATCGATATTTTACCGATAATATTAATAATTTTACCGATAGTATCGATAATTTTACCGTAGTGATAATTTTACCGATAGTATCGTTAATTCTACCGTATCGATTATTCTACTGATAATTCTACCGATAGTATCGATAGTTCCGCAGATAGTGGCAGTATCACTCTAAGATTAAAACTTCGATAATGCGGCAACACTAGTACGCTTAGTAAGCTCGCGCGTACAATCGCAGCCGTGTCGCGTTCGATACAACCGCATGAGAACTCGCGCGGGCCCACCCGTTGCCGTTCCGTGTTCGGTTTGCGCGCAGCTTTGAACTAACGTCTAGGTTAGGTTAGGTTTAGGTGTGGGGATACAAAAGGTGTGCGGAGTGGGTGTTTACCTCCGCGTGCTCTTGGAGGAGGGGCGCGAGTGCGAGTGCGTGTGGGGGGTCGCGCCCCCCCCCCGCTCCTAACTGGAGCACGACGCCGCCGACACGGGAGACAGAGGCGAGTCGCGCGGGCAGCCCGACAGCGTCACCACCACCTGCCACACACAACACTTTACCACACACGTCTACTACACCTACTTTACACGATAAATTCAATAAATGTACATTTTCATTAAACATTCATCGAAGAGCTCGATGGCGCAGTGTTAACGCGCCCGATCAGCTATTGCTAATGTTAACAACTTGAGTCCCCATTATGCTGTGGGGTGTGAAGCGAGGCGCGGAGTGGAAGCCCGTCACGCCTCCGCCCGTGATTGATCATACAACGTTTTACGAGTCAATTGGAAATCCCTTCCTCGGTGCCCATCACGCCTAGGCGTAAATTTTATTTTCACCTATTTTAACCCCTAATTTTCTTTTTAAGTAAATATAATGTTTTTTTGCTCTAATATTTATAAATATTTAAAACTTAATTACGCGAGAAAGGAAGTGGGCTCCCGGCGTACTTCTCTTATTTTTACGGGCAGTCAAGCTGTGAAGCAACTTTCGCAAAGGCCGTTTATCGGATGGGTGATCAAAAATGTATCATATCGAGCTTCTCTGTGATTCGGAAGGCATGTAAACCCGTTGGGCACAACCACCAATCCGCACTGGGCCCTGCATGGTGTTTACGGCCCATTCTCCTCTTTTCCCTATTCATTCATAGGCAAGACTCATGCACCAGCAGTGAGGACATTAAATGAGTTGATGATGACGATGTGATTAATTAAAATCAATAATTAGTTTAACAGAGGGCCTAGACAAGTGGCATTATGCTAGGAAACAGAAATGGAATAGAATGATAAACGTAAGGGATAAGCATATTAAGCCAATTAATCATTTAAATGTGTTGTTGGCTTATGTCAATCGCATACGATAATCATTCAATTCTATTTCTATTCTGATGTCTCTTGCCTAGTCTTGTCCTGGCCTTGTTTTGTCTTGTCTAGGCCCTCAGGCTCTTTAATTTTTTTTATCATATACAACAAAATTGAAAACTAGTAGGTAATTATTGAAACTAATTTGTTACTTAGAAGTCGTTATCATTATAAATGGGTATTATCTTATTCACCTATATATTATTTCTTTGTAAAATGTAAGTTGGTGATCATAACCTCGGGCTATGCATCTGAAAATCCTAAGCACACTTTTTGTTTGACCTTGGAATTGAACCCAGGATTATAAACACTTGTTCCACACAGCCACTATGTTGTATTAAAAAACCACTATGTTGTAGTAAAATAATACTGCAATTAAATATTTACAGCCTTCAGTTCCTATCCGTTGATATGAGATAGTTATTGCATTGAATAATAATAATTTCACATCCATGTTGATGTGAGATGAAACAGAACTAGCATAGAGCGAAAATGTTATTAGTAAAGCCATGTAGCCAAATCAGCACTGAACTTATCTAACTAATGGACAGAGGATACCACTAAAAGTTTAAGGGCCCGATTTTTCAATCCTGAGATAAGTCTTCTTCTTCTTTTATATAAGGCATGTTTTGTGTCTACAGCCGAATACAATTCCGCCAATATCACGTATCTAAAGAATAAGATTGTCATTGTGACATATCTTCTAAAGGGAATCTGTCATTATGTCAAATTATTTAATGAATAAACTTTGACTGACGATTGAAAAATCAGCCCTAAAAGTGTTATCTAAAGTGGCAAGTTACAACTTGCACACAGTAAAGTGAAGTTGCTGAAATACTTGTTTCAACTTAAAAAGTATTTCTATATGTATAGTATCAATATGAAGTCACACCAAAAAATCATCTGCTCAACTGGTTTATCACACAGCACTATTTAATTAATCATAATGATGACATCTCAATTCTTATAAAAGAAGAATAATGAAAGGAAGAAAGTTTACCTTCCGGCTGCCTGCGTGATTTCGATGCTCACAGAGCCACACTCCCTGCCATGTTCCTAGGTTTAATTTGCCATCTGTGATGGGAATAGTCAGTGATGACCCCAGAAAGCAAGCTTTCACATGTGCAGGCTGAAAACAATTCATTTGGAATATTTAATATTACTACCTAAACAAACAAAACACAAGAGTTCAGTTGTTCTAAACACAAATTATCATTTATTTACTTTATGTAACAACAAGTGAGAAATGGCATGCATCAACAAATTTGACCTTTGTATTTTACTATCACTTAGGTCAGAATGTTTTACCAGATTATCAATCTTATCAAATGCTTCTCCTTTATTCCATATTTACTTAAAATAAGACATAGTAGTTTGCATATATTTGTACTTGGTTTGGTTGATGGTAGAGTTTGTTTTATGTTTGGCTGGCTAGCTACCACCATCTTATCTATCACCATAATAAAAATGTTAATGGCATTGTTGCATTTCAATATGTAGAGAAAAAATAGCCAGCTGCATAGTAGTTGACTATTCTAGGTGATTTGTGATATACCATCAGCTAATCTGGTAAGTAGGGGTAAATGTGGCCATTATGGGTTTAATATTATTGCAGACATAACTGATTTGTTTGTAAACATATTGTTATGTTTACAATTTGTGAATCATTTACACACACTAATTCCGATAACTTGTAAATGCAAAACTTATCCAAGTATCCAAGGTAAATAATATATTTTGTACAAATTGTATTATGCTTTATAGATCCTGTAAAGATTATATAATTCATGAATAAATAAGTAAACATTGCATTGATATCTTTGTATCCTTTATCTGCATTGCTTGCATTGCATCAAATGCCAAAACTTTGTTAATTATGGCATTCTGAATTCAATTCTGACAATTGAGCTTAACTATGATGAGCCCACAAACAATAGCTATTGAGAAATTAGGAAAAAAACAATTGATTGATATTAAAAACAAATAGTCTGACAGTTTTGAAATATTACAAAAACAATTGACATACTTATTATTCGAATTTGACTTACCATGTCATCAGGGCCTTCGCACGAGTGGCGGTAAGGGAGACCCTCTGGTACGATTTTATTGAGCATCATTTCCATATCGTCTCTAACATCAGGATCCCAGCTCTCATTGAGGGCCAGGCTCGCCGATGTGTGCATAACTGAAAATGACGTGAGACAATGATCAGCTGGTCAGTTTCAACCGCTTTTACGTTACGAAGTATTACTAGGATTTTCATTACTTTCAATACAAAAGGTGTAATTAAAAAATGCCGCAAAATACAAGGTTCACGTGACAAGTGGAAAGGGTGCATCGTCGGCGGCAAGAGCCAGGAACGCGGACTTGACGTCTGACGGACACTCACTTTGGATATGGCAAAGGCCCACCGCGAACTGGGACAGCTCCGGCACCTGCTTCAAGATCTCTTCGGTGACCAGGTGCACGCCCCGGTGCTGCGGCCTCAAATTCAGCTTCCGTTGAAACCACGCGGATCCGATTTGAATTCCTCGGTTCGAGGCCATGTTTAATTTTTAAAAACACTACTGAATGACCGCAAGAACACAAACGATCTTACACAACATCACTTATGACAACCTTTACACGAATTAATCCACAATTATCATAAAAGATTCATCTTCGATCTTTAAATAGTAATAAATATAACGGAGGTTATAGGACAGATTCGACACCCTATTTTCTGCGGGAAAGTGAAACAGCGATACAAATGCGAAAGAGAAAACTATTTAAATGTTGTCAATGTAAAAAAATCTGTATTTCATTCACAAACGAATGTCAAATTAAAATTAGCTGAATGGAACGCAAATTATTAATAAGAAATTCTTTTTTATAATTTAATATATTTTGATTTAAAAAAAAGCATTTCAAATAAGCGACTAAAAGAGAAAAAACATAACATTTAAATTTTAAGTATTAGTATGGATTTGAATTGAAAATGTCACATTTATTTAAATATTATTCAAACGTGTTTAAACATTTATTAATTTGTATTTTAGTTAACGTGTTGGCTCATTGTAGTAAATGTCACTAAAAATAATTTATTAAAAACCAACATGTTTTTATCTTTCTCCGTAAATAACTTTCACATGACATTGAAGCTGGCCACACACACACACCAGATTTTCACTATGAAAAGTTGTAGCGGCAAATTTAAATTATATTTTAGTTGATAGCTACTTTTCGAACACTATCGAAATATTTTCTAAAACGTCAACTACGTTAGACCGATTGTTTTTATTAGCACTGTGCTGCACAAAATACATTAGCCATTATTATTAAATTGTTTTGACGTGAAGCACTATCGCAACTGTTTTGCAAATGAAATTAGTGGGAGTGTCGAGGGTTGATAGCGTAATGCTAGGTGTGGCTAATAACCACTCCTTGGAATTGGGAAAACTACGCTTTCCTGCAATTGGATCATTTTGTAATTGTTTGTTAACATCTATTCACTGCTTTGTGTACGTAAATTGTATATAAATAATTATGGATCCCATAATGGATGTTATAAAAAACTCTGAAGAACCGGAATGGCTCGAGAAATCTATAGTGGGTGAACTCAGATTATGGCAAATAATGATACTTTGCTTGGCTGGGATGGCTTCTTTAAGTAAGTACATTTTATTCACAAAAATTAATCTGTTTAATGTACATAAAAGGAGAATAATTGTGTTTGTAACTAGTGGGATGACCCATTTAGGGTTGATTCACCATGCAGGAGCTTACGAGGATATCTAGGTCTTGGGCTGTTCCATCCATGTTTTACCATAGCTTAACATCAGATTTTGAACCCAGCATGTCGCCGCCTCATTATATTTGAACATTTCAGTCTGGTACCTAGGGCGAATTTTATTCCACATTCTATAATATTAACGAAAACAACAATTTTGTGTTGCGTTAAAGAAGCGCCTTCTATTGACTATTGACAAACGAGAAAAGTTTTTCGCCTTATAAATAATTCTCGTTTTCGTTAATGTGATCGAATAGCTAATGAATCCCGCACTTGGCACTTAAGTCTCCTGCTACAAAATATAAACAATACTCCTGCCGGCCGGCCTGACGGCAAGTGGGTAAATGTGTTCGTTTGTTGGTGACTTCGCAGATTTTGCTAAGATGAACAGTGCGCGAGAGTAACTTTAATAGTCAATAAAACAAGGGGTTTAGTGCGAATTTAATCTGCCTCCGGTTACAGAGGTTCAGGGCACATCGCTCGTGCCTCGGACTGAAGGTCGCTAGGGCGGAACGGTTCTCGAGTGGCGACGACCGCGTACCGGAAAACGCAGTATGGGCAGGCCTCCAACAAGGTGAACCGACGATCTGGTAAAGGTCGCGGGTAGCCGCTGGATGCGAGCAGCACAAAACCGGTCGCTGTGAAGATCCTTTAAGCAGGCCCTTCTTTACCATTGGGCACTCTGGGCAAGTGCCCAGGGCCCCGCAATCGATGGGTGCCCTTGTTCCTGCCAGATTACTAACCGATAATCGATATTACCGATAAATATATTTGTTTTGCGAAACAAGAATTACTAACTTATTGACTTTTTTTACTTTTTAATTCAAATAAACCAGGGGCCTAACACTGGCAACTCTATCTGGCTGTAAATGAATAAAAATACCAGTTGAATAAATCTAGAGTTTTGCTTATCTACTCCTTTTGCCTGTTTTACTAAACTCTAGCGTAGCATAAGAACCCCATTATCCGTTAGTGCCCAGGACCTCCAATAAGTGACAGACGGCCCTGCCTTTAGGGAGCCCTTTGTCCAGCAGTGGACGTCTTTTGGCTGAGTTTATGATGATAATGATGATGACAACGATAGGTGTGCTAAAATTTTGCAATACAAATTCTCGTTTTCGTTAACGTGATCCAATGGAAAATAAAAGTCGCACTAGGCACTGCACGCAGTGCACCTTATTAATAAGTAATAATAAGCACCAATAAAAGTGGTAGGTATGGTTATTTACATATAATTTTACGCAAATATTGTTGCGAACAAATTACAATTTGAAAAAAGACAAAGTGTGGTAAGTATGTTATGCTTGTTACAAATTTCCTGCTGACATGCCAATGACTTCGAAGTGGATGGTTGCAGTCGTGATGGTGTGCTGCTGCTTCCGGTACCGCATCCCGCGCACGAAGCAGCAGATCGAGGCGGACTACCAGCGCCGGAAAATTACCACCAAGTTCCGGCAACAGCTAGAAACCATTCAGGACGCTAAGATGGACGCGATGTCTCTCAAAGATGGTAATTTGTTAAATAAACGACAATTCTTTAGGTACCTAAACACTTTGTAAACTTCAGGATAATATATGGAAAATTATTTAAAGTAAAGTTGTCTTGGCGGGAGAGTGAAGAGTCATGTCTGCGGTTTTGTTTTATTTTCTAAAATTTGGGTTATGTCGAATATTAATGTGAAATAATCAGTTGCTGAGCAACCGATTTGAGCCTTAGATTGTTCTGAGACTTGAATACCACAGACCAAATCTATCTATACATATAATAAAGCTAAAGAGGGTCGAAAGTCTGTACATGGAAGATATTCGTAAAAAGTTGGCTGGGGATACTTACTTAGAATCGAAAACAGAACACGTTCCAACAGTTTTTAGAATTTTTGTCTGTTTGTTTGTTTATTTGACCGCGCATCACGTGAAAATGGCTGAACAGATTTATATGAAACTTCACACATAGACAGACCATGACCCGGACTAGGATATAGGATACTTTTTATCCCGGTAACAGGTTCCTGTGACAACTAGTATATTAATATGTAGGTAGTGTTCGCGATATGGTCGTCGATCCGTACAAAGTTTTTCATTATAATTATTCTATTAAATCTATTCCACCGCAAAACCCTTCTTTGTTTATGGTGTGGCGTCAGGTCACTAATGGCGAGTGTTCTCATTATGGTGGTTTCGATGATCTATCCACCCCTTTTTGGGAGAAGGACGTAAGAGAATCCTTAAAGGTATGTTATTATGACTTAAAGTACATAAAACTTCCACCTGCCTCTACGTACCGGTACGAACAGCACATAAACAATCCTTATAACTTTGCGAACAAGTTGTTGTGAATTTAAGCATTATGCTTATTTACACAGGGTATCTACAGACTCCTCCGACAGGCGGAATGTATAATATATGATAAGATAAAACCTGAGAGAAGCACATGACAGTCTTCATCTAATTGTCGTTTCCAACTTTTATTAGGTTTAATATTGTTTTGTAATTTGTTCACGCAAGCGTTGGACCTGCTGCATAGTAGCACTAGCCACAACATGGAAGGTGAAAACCAACAAGAGTCGCAGCCGAGCTCCATCATGTCACCGCAACAGAGTAAGATATCAGATTCTATTAGACAACATACTTACAAACTTTTAAATACTATATTTAAATTATCTACTGCCGTCCGATTGTAGCAATGACTGATTTCAATGATGGAGGCCTTTGCCCAGCAGTGGGACAATTATAGGCTGTTTACTTACTGCCGCCCGCGCAGCTAGTTTATTGTGTTTATGAATTTACGGCGCTATAGGAAATAGTGGATACAACCGGCCGTTTATGGAGATTAGGAAGCTTAAATCGTATATGTACCTTATAATCCTATTGCAGGACTCTGGCCTTTCTTCTTGAACAGTAGCACGTGGAGATAGGCCCACAATAAGTGCCATACGAAGCACAAAGCTCTAGTTATTTTAATTCTACTTCTGACAAAAATTGACCTCATGTTTAATGAGTCCGGGTACACCTTTGATTGACGGGCCCTGTGCGGATTGGTAGTTGGTAACGACTGCTTTTGCAGCCGGGATCAACGCTAACCGCTTTACGTGCCTTTCGAAGCACGAAGAAGCTCGAGATGATGAACTTTTGGTCACTTATCCTATCTAAAACTTCAGCAATCGCATACCGAGGGCGATTACCACTACGCCATCGAGCTCCTTAAGTGTACCTTAGTAACTTGAAAGAAGGTTCATCATCATCACCAGCTCTAACCACCACGCGGGACCAGTACGGATTGGTAGATATTAACGACTGCAAGCAGTAAGCAGTAATGCAGCCGGGACCACCGTCTTTACGTACCTTCCGAAGCACGGAGGAAATTCCTTTAGAAATTTTTTGAGATGATAAAATTTTGGTCATCCGTTGGCCGGCGTTTGCGAAAGTGGCTTAACCTTAGCAACGGCAGACCATGCGTGAACGTACCACTGCGCCATTGAACTCCTCAAGTACACTTAAATACCTTGTAATAAGGTTAATTTTTGTCAATGTTCAGATCTTTTAAACTACGCAACGGATTTTATTGCAGTTTTCAAGAGGAAGGTTTATAGTATAATACATGCATATTATATATTTAATAAATTTAGACAGGACGTCTTTCGGGTCAGCTAGTTAAGAATAATTGAGGTCTCTTAAAAGGTTATAACAGCTCGTTCGGTCCGCAGGCTCGCTGGACGCGCCGTTCCCGGCGGGCGGGCAGCGGGGTGAGCCGCAGGTGTCGGGGCTAAGCTTCGCCAAGTTCGCCAACAAGGTGGCGACGCTCTCCAAACTGCAGCCCAAGGCACCCGCCTCGCCAACCTCGCCAACGCCTTCAGCGAACAAGATGGACTTCTAACTTTCCGTCTAGTTAATTAATACATTACGAAATCCCATACAACCCATACCAACTTCAAAGTGTTTTTTTCAAAACCAAATGGCAAAGTTTTACGTGTGTTTCGAGTGAATCAAACGTTTTTAAAAATGAAATAACTGTCTAGATCTCTGTATATCTTTTAAGCTTTAAGTTTTATTAAAATTGGCTTATTGGTTGGAAAGATTCAGATCTTTGAAGTTTGTATGAAATACCGAAATGTAAAATGGGCAATAGCTCGTTCGTATTTGCGATTGTGAGCAGCGGGCGTTCCACTTGATATGTCGTCTGTTGTTCTCATTTATTTACATGTACGAAATATTTTTACTATTTTAGATGAATAATAATAAAATACTTAATCAAACCAAATTATGCAGTAAGATGTTTTCTTTAATCTAGAAAATAAAAATACAGTATAAACGGTATTTCGAAATCACAAGAATAATTACATATTCACAAATAACTTTAGTATTCTGCAGTTTACAAAACTTGCATTAAAACTGACAGTAAAAACAATGATCAAATAGTAAGGAATAACTTTAAAGCAACATTAACTTACATTTTATAATACATAAATAATACATTTTGCAAATAAAAAGTTACATAAAATTCAAGTTAGCTACAAAATTTTATTAAATATTTTAATTGTTTCTACATGCTTGTATTGCTTCCCATTCTTACCCATACACTCCGTATGTTATTTTTTATTATATATCTGTCATGTTATAATAATTTTGTGTCATTTATTTTATGACTTAGCAAATACATTATATTTCATTATGTGTTCATGTAGAACAGTGATTCTGCACTGACTTAAACATTACATTGATAGCTCAATCACTCAGTCCACAAATGGCTGTTGTTTTCCGTAATAAACCTCACCCAAACACATTCGACTTACACGCTACTTGGCAAACATATGTTTATGAATGCACCGATGTTCCACCTTCAAGGAAAAACATTGTAATTCAAAACTAGGTGATTAAATGCATCTAAAACTGAGTTACAATGATTTCCCCAGCAAGTGCAATAATCTACTATCGCTGTGGCACTATCATTCAGCCCTTGGTGTTCAATGTTGAGCAAATCTCTGGTATGTGCTCAGAACATAATGCCCATGTTCAGTGTTTATTCTACGATGTTACTAACTACACAATAATAAAAAGTATTAATTATAATTTTCAAAATAAAATTGACTAAAATTCAGACGACACTATATAATTGTTTTAAAATTAAATGCAAAATTGGAATAAGAAACTGTGTCCTCGAATTGCACTTAAAGTAGATACGTGTGTATCGTGTTCTAATCTAGCGACTCTATCGACCAAGCCCCGCGTGTTGCGGCTTCCTACACCGGCAGCCTCCTTATTCCCAAACACTTTTCGACAACAAGTTAACAAATATGTTATCTTTCACTGTTACGTATGGATTTGGAAAAGGACAAAACATATTCGCGAAAGCGTTTGGGAACAAAGGGCCAGAACAAAACCAAACGCTCGTCATAAATAAGGCCTTGCAATTCAATCAATCACCCAGTACCTCTTGGCTATGGAAGAATCTATTGAGAAATACTATACACTTTCACTTAACATTATAATTGAATCGGACCTACCTAAAACAGAAGAATGTAACTTCAAGTTATTGTTCGTATTTTGCATAACATTAGTGAACTAAACACAGGAGTAGTGTTAACAATAGTAATTAAATAATTCGTACGAGTTTGTGCATGGTACCTGTGTCGATACTCCGGAGATATACATTTTTACAGCTCTGTTAACCGAAAACAACAAGTATAGGCTAGATTTTATAATACATTTTACCCTAAACGAGAATCGGGAATCGCATAACTCACATCAACAAAATCACGTAAGCTAGAGGGAAGTTAACTCGACAGACTACCCGCCGACGGCCCTGCGTCGCCCTCGCCAAGTAGTTAGGAACCCGAGTGATTCACACCGCAGTGCCATCACTACAAATATAACTCTTATTACGATAAAGCATAATTTCGTTATTAACAAGAAACTACGGCAACATTAATTATTAATCAATTTTACACTATGTTTTCAAGAGTCGACAATTACTATTTATACGTACCTACAATGCGCACATTTCGATACGGGATAAAAACAAATATGACGCGGCTGGATGTGACGCCCGCCGCGATTTACGCAAATGTGTTTCGTAAAAAACATATCTTTACTTTAATATTCATCGTTTTATGTTATATTTAACTCTGATATAAATTATTGTAATAATAAATAAAATACGTTAAACATTTGATCGGTTCGCTGAACACTCTTTTTTAAAGGAAATACGCACATTGTTGAAGTGTTGTATTACGCGTCAAGTAAGGTGTGAACGGAAGTCTTTTTCCAGAGCGCGAGTCCGTGGCAGAGGCGCGGGGCGCGGGGTGGGGTGGGGTGGGGGTGGGGGTGTTACCGGGGCGTCGCTGCCGGCGCCCGCGTGCCGCCATCACGCATCACTCAATCTCGCCTCACGAAAGTTTTTCCCCTATAAAATAAAAGGAGAAATTCATATCTTATGTATGACTAATGCAAGCTAAATTACCAAAATTAGAAAATTTATTTGTACCTATCAAAAGAAAGATTTTGACAAAATAAAAAAATCTTTTACTCAAATTCTTGGTCAGCACTCGAAACACCGTAAAAACATTATTTTAAAATAGTTTTTGTTAGCGTTTAGTTAGCTAAACTTTTCGTTTTATATATCATTTACTTTTCACCAAAGCGTCAAGGTCATTCTTCGGTATGTACGCAAAAAACCGGTTTATTAAATTCATGAAACAAAATAGTTTTTCGTTTTGGTCAGAACAAAAATAAACCGATTATTTTTGGACCGGTACCGACTATCGAGCCTTGTTCTTAGTGGTAAAACAATAAACGAATAAAGATAAAACTTCTAAAAAATTTACGTTTTGAATAGATATAAGTACGTAAAAAAATGTTTCGTTTATCTTAAAAAAACATAACTATTACTAGAGTCATGTAAACGTCATTTCAAATTAGATTAAAAATGACAAAACACGGAAACTATTCGAAGCTTATTCTCTGTTTATTTGTAAGGTACGCACGCCTACACATCAGACCACCACAAACTGTCAAATTTCCTCAATAGACTTTAAACTTTATACATATGGCTTAAGGTTGAACATTTATTGAAGACATTTGAGTTTTGCATAGGTCGACGTGCAGGCGCCTGTAACAGGTTCGTAGTACGCACGTGATGGTCTTGCGCTCCGCCTGGCGCGCCTGCGGCCTGGCGCGGTTGAGCACCTTGAGCAGGTCGCCGGCCTTGGAGCGCATGCGCGAGTGCACGTACACCTTGGAGCACTTGATGTGGTAGTGCAGGTAGTCGCGGAACATGTGCAGCAGGTCGATGGTGTTGTCGCGCGCCGCCGAGCACGTGTGCCGCGGGAACAGCACTGCGGGCAGGTGAGGGGATCGCGCTATGGTTATCCGGCAAAGGACGATCGGCAGTTTTGGGGTATTGTTTGAAAATGTCTACGCACGAATTAAGCTTTGTTTTATGTGTAGAGAACATCTATATGAACAATATTTTGAAGCCGCTTTTGATAGAAAAAAATACATCATTAGATTTTAGAAAAAATATTTATCTATCTTTATTTCATCTCATCATCATCATCATCATCATCTCAGCCAAAAAGACGTCCACTGCTGGACAAAGGCCTCCCTCAAGGATAAATAAATTTGAGGGGAATTTGCCATAATCGCCACGCTTGGCAGGCGGGTTGGCGATCGCAGTAAGGTGAGAGCAGCAGCGTCTCTCTGTGATCTTTATTTATCTAATATAAAATAACTCGAAATAAAAAACAGGTTCGCCTGTTCTTTGAGAAAAAATCACCTGTATAGCCTCACCAGCCGATAATATCGCTTATAAGAACCATATTCTCTAATGTAATATCAAATGTCAATCAAACTAAAGGGCCCATTTTTTACTTTTTAGGCAATAAAATCAGTTATTTACTTAGAATACAAAAAGCCGTAGAGATTTGCTTATATCTCCAGAAGGTTACGGTTTCGAACTTTCATATCGACTAGTCTATAAGATCTCTATTTATTCAAAAAATCCGTTAGTGCGTAAGAATTTTGAAAAAGGCAACAACCCTCTAAACAAATCGCCCGTTGCCCTTTACTCATCCTTTTGACCGCCACAGTCGGCTTTAATCGACAATAGCTATATTTATTTATTAATTACGTTGGGTAATGGCACCGTGTTCGACACAGATTTTGTCGCCAAAAAATAAAAGATTTTAGTTCTTGCTACATAATAAAAAAAACAGGTGTTACAGAATGTTGAAATAACAGTATTACAATTTCAATTTTCAAAATGACAAATAACATTTTAGAAAGAAAACTAAAACATATTATTAAAAATTATACTTGGCGTCCGGGTACACGACGACGCATTTATGATTGTGGCGGCCAAAAGATTAACTTTATTACTCAACGGAATTAATGCAAAGTCGCAAACTACTTTGTCATGGTACCGGTCGTGGGCAGTGGCTGACTCATCACTCATCAGTCACCACGCCTCATCAGGCTCTCGACCACGACCGGTGGAAATCGGTCAAAACGTCGAGTATAAAGAGTATGTCTGTATCATAGACATACAATAAAGCCTTTTATAAAAAATTCAGCTTTATAATATTAGTATAGATGAAACTTATTACTATTATAATAAAATAGAATTTAACTGAGCGTTCCAGGTGTTCAAAATTACAAACATTTATTAACCAACTTTATTGCTTAGAATTCAGTTAAGATGTTTTTAAGAGCAAGGAACACTTTTATCGGATTAATAGCAAAAAGTACTTAAGAAGAGTCAGTAGGTAATAGATAAGAAAACCATTCAAAGTTGATTATAGATTTAAAATATTCTTACCAAATGTGACGTAACTGATATTTTCTCCTACTCTGGCATCCGTATCCATGAGTTCTAATGGCGGCTCTTTGTGTGAAAAAAGAACCTGAGAAGGAAAAGATTTTTTTACTTAAGTACTTTTTTACTTGTTGAACTATAAGCATTAGCATTTTTATATATAAAAATTACTATACTATAGTAATTACTATAATAATAAATTTATGTTTATGCAGGTTAGATAATATTTACAGGTGTAATGTTCATAAATTCAAAATTTTTATGACAACCAATAACAAACAAATTTAAATAAATTTAAACTAAGATGGTGCACACATTTGCACATCAGACTACCAAAAATTATCAAATTTCTCAATAGTCATTGAACTTTGTCTATGACATATTGGGTCCTTACCTATGATATTGACGTTTTTTTCTCACTTATTAATAGGTGTATTACTTCTAAAAGTCAATACCGGTTGTTAATATTATTATGCACCTTTAATAAGGACTATGTTACTTAAGCTTTAGTAATAACAATGAATATTTATTTTGTGTCTTTATCGCCCTAATTTTTTTTTTAAATTGACTTCCTTTTTTGTTCGCGGAATTGACCTTTTGTTTCATTGTAGCTTTGAATGGACTTGGTTTTTTTTTCTTTTTAATGTCTGCTATATTTAGCTAGTGAAACAAACACACTACTCTACAATTTTTATAGTGTTAACATAAATAGATGCTAAGAAAATTTAAAAAACGTTAGTATGAAAAATATAATTTTATAAAAAATCTTCATACAAAACGTCAATTTCATAGGTAAGGACCTAATATATGGTTGAACATTCATTGAAGAAATTTGACAGTATTGGATAGTCTGTTGTTCAGGCGTCTGTACATTGACTACATAATTTTTCTCTTTTTAATCTAATTAAAAACTTTTCCACGTAGGTATTGAATTGACGATTGTCACACATTTCTCCCAGCTCAGCATTCTAGAATTTTTAATTTTTCTCTTTAATTTTTATTTTTAGTTTTTCTCTTGTGTGTAAGTATACTGTCTGCCACATTTATTAGTTGTATATTATGTATGTGTGTGTTGTTAATAAATGCTTTTCTTTCTTTCTAAAAGTGTACTTTACCTGAGGAGCGGTGTGTGAAGCCCTCCTACCCTCCTTGAGCTCCTGCATGAACACCTTGCCGATGACCATATCGTCCTCATGCCGGAACACCGTCGAGAACACCACTGTCACGCGGTCCTCCTGCGCTTCCACGTATCTACAAACAACAGTGACGATCATACACTCTTGGTACTTCGGCAGTATTTTTATTAGTTACCGGTACGGTCGGCAACGAAAGTCGATTAACACTTTGGCACCATACAAGAACTTTTTGGATTGAAATTGAAATTGAAATTTTTGTAGTTTGCGCAATCTCTACACATTAAATTGAAATTGTAGTGTTATTGTAATAAGACGCTGTGGCGAGCTCTAGGGACTCCCTTTGCCAAAAGGCAAACTGACTCATCTACTAGAAGTCAGTTTGAACTTATCCTCGATCTAAAAGAATTACCTATACCTATAAATTATATGTCTTACAAATAAACTGAGAATAAGCGGCGAATAGTTATTCCGTGTTTAGTTCAATCATATGCACTTCATTTCAAATTAGAGTAAAAGAGACAAAACACGGAATAACTATTTGAAGCTTATTCTGTTTATTTGTGAGGTGTACTATAAGTTATAGAATTTAAGAAAATCATAACAAAAAAATATCAGGTTAAGCCACTTTCGCAAAGGCCGGTCATCGGATGGGTGACCAAAAATTTATCATCTCGAGCTCCTCCGTGCTTCGGAAGGCACGTAAAGCCGTGGGTCCCGGCTGCATTAGCAGTCGTTAACAACCACCAACCCGAACTGGGCCCGCGTGGTGGTTTATGGCCCGTTCTCTCTATCCATCCATAGGGAAGGCTCGTGCCCCAGCAGTGGGGACAAAAAATGAGCTGATGATGATGATGATGATGATAATAAAAAAATCAAAAATAAAGGCTTATTTTTTATTGCTTATTAATGGAATAATGCCACCCACTTAAAAAAGAAATTAAAAGAATAAAAGCAATACTAACAGCGTCTCGTCCTGCCTGTAGTTGATGACCGCGCGCTTCTGACCGACGTCGCCGTCCTCCTGCATGCGGAAGTAGCGCTCGAACACGGACGCGAAGCAGTTCCGCTTCAGCAGACCCACCTTCTTTACCACCCCCTCCCAGTCCTCGGGGATGTTCTCCATATCCAACAGGAGCGACACATTGTACCCTGTCGGTGCATGTTTGTTAATTTAGGTGTAAATTTTTTTTAAAGTTACTATAATTTAAAAAAAAATTACTAGCGGGACTCGAACCCGCACCTACTACGCTATCAACAACTATACTATCGTGGCTCTATCCAACTCACCGAAATTAATCAACACTATCTACTCTTACTCTGTAAGCCAAAGGAGACCTATTAAATGTCGACAACTACGTCATCAACATTCGATCTTAATATTTTTACAAATATTAAAGATCAGTTAAGAATTAGGCAAGCCATATTTATGATTATGGTTATAAATAAGTTACAGTAGTATTACTAAAGTAAGGAAGTTAGTATAGGTTTTTTGTTGGCATGCCTTTCTCTAACAAATAATGGATTATAGATTCCAAACAGATGGTAGTACTATTTGTATTGATTGACATGGAACAATTTTTCGGTATAATGTGTTTTTGGCACAGAAACAAATAACCTTTTCATTTCATTTAAAATTATATGCTTGTACAGTGTTTCATTTCAATATGTAGTGTTTTAGTTATCTTTCTGATGCTTTTTTGCACACAATTATTTAAGTAATAAAATAAAATAAATATTTATTACTTTAAAACATGTTATAAAGTGGTAACAAAAAGGGAAGGAAAACTAGTTTTATTTTACGCAAATGTTTGTGGTGTGTGTTATGATGACCTTTTTGGCAATTATTCCATTTATGTAACAATGTTAATATACGAAACTTAACGAATCATAAAAAATATGCACAAATTACATGTTGTTGTATATTTAATCTTATCTTCAAACCCTTTAGGCGACGCATTTAATCTTATCATCTTCAGACTGATAAAAATGTCACTATGTTTATTAATTTTGTTCTTTTCAATAAAATAAATGATATGCCAATAGCTAAACATAATTTGATTTTTAGTAAACTTAAAAATTATTAACATTACACTACTACTATTACACACTATTACGGCAATAACTGGTTTGAAGGAGTTATAATTATGTTACAGTGAAACATGAGTTTTTCTGCTCTATTAATCATAGTAAGCATAGATTGTCTATAATTGTGTGTATATAATTGTCTCTATTTTCTTAAAAAATGCGAAGAAACTTTTTTCCCAACCTAATATGTAAATTGAATTGTGTGATTTTATAACAACATATGGCTTAGAGCACATATGCTCTAATTATAAAAAGTTGATTTTTCAGGAGAGCATTTTAAAGTTGAGGCCTAATAATACAAAAACATTCTATGATAATATGGAATTCAAATTACGTTTATTCATAAGATTTATTCTTTGATTGTACAAATAAGTAAATTTCATAACGAAATTACGTCAAATTGATAACAAAATCAGCTGAATTCCTAGCTAACCCCCCTCACTTAATACATTTGAACCCTCAAATTTAATAACGGTAGAGCACGTCAATTAATACAGTTTTTAGTCAAAAAGTAAAAATCGAAATTTTTGTATAGAACATGTGGGCTCTAAGCCATCGATATGTCAAGGAGCTATAATTTTTCAGTAGATACAAAAAAAATATTATTATTTTAAACATGTGTTTGTTGCCTGCAACAATATAAAAAAATCTATACCTCATTTAAAATATAAAATGTCAGAAGACATGACGTGTGGTTTTTAAGGCAAATATGTATTAATCTAAAAATGGTGTTTGTGTTGTTTTAAAATCACACAATTCAATTATAAACAACTTTAATATAATAGTTTTATCTACCTTAGCAAGAATCTTTGCTATAATTTTAAATAAGATTTAATTAACTAACCTGACTCCGTCTCCGTGAGATATGGCCCATATACCCTTTTGAGCAGCTCATCTGCACCATGTTCTTCTAACTGCTTGTAGAACTTCAGCGATATACTAACCTGAAAAAGACAGTACACAATCTTCGATCGTCAAAAATATAACAAAAATGTGTTAAATTTATTTGAAAAAATAAGTATGTTGTAGTACTGTTACAAAGTTACAAATCCATAATCCAAATGTTCATTGTCTAATTATAAGCATATACTACTGCATTTTTTGTGACATTTGCAAAACTACAAAATATGATTATTTTAAATTATTGCATTCAATTTTATATGTTATATATAAGTACCTATTAATATTTAAACTTAAAAATACAAGCTACTTAAAAATAATCTAAACTGAAGTGATTATTTTTGTCAAGTGCTATATAATTATATAATTGTTGCACCATAAGATAGGAAATGCATGGTAACAAGCTAATTGCAGATAATTAAAAACATAAATGCAATTACAATTGTTTCAGAAAATAACTCACAATATTTAAGTATGAGTTCATTTACTATGCATTGATAAGAGGATAATGATGAATCATTTGCATATAATTATATTCTTTTGTATTTTATTATTTTGAATTTTGCATCACAATGCTATTTATAGTTACAAGATAAAATTTTACTAGAAAAATCAACCAGCCTCAGAAAGCACGAGTGGGAATCGAACCCACAGTTTGTTTCAGTTACAATGGCTAGCTCATGAACAAAAACTTTTAGTAGAATTTAATGAACAAGTACTAGTCCAATTACCAGATTTAGTAAATAAGTTTGTTAAAACACTTACCCTAACTTTGGTTTTGTCTCCATTTACATTAGATATATGAAAGAGAACTCCGTCAAAATCTGCGACTGTTACATCTATGGACTCAGGTTTTAAGCTGAAAAACAAAATAATTAACAAAATAATTATATGCTGCAATATCAGTTAAATATAATGTATAATAACTATTCAACCTTCAATTTATTTAGTGCAATAATCAGTGTTTTTAATAGCTTGCAATTAAGATTTTATGTGGTCTTTTTCAAATCATATTGTTTTCTACTTCTAGTTTATTGTATTTATTATTCTATTCTGACAATTTTTACCCACTGCAGGGTCTGGTAGTCACACAAATGCATCCATTTATAGTGTCTCATTTTTTTACCCACTGCGAGGTTTGGCAGTCACATAAATGTATCCATTGATAAGTGTCTCATTTTTTTACCCACTGCAGGGTCTGGTAATCACACAAATGCATCAATTTATAGTGTCTCATTTTAAGATCAGGATATAAGGAGGGCCATAAGGCATTGGTTAAGTGGGTAGAGTAGAGAAACAATGTGTTGGACTGATAGCAGATTCCACACAATAAAAAAGAAGGGTCTGCCATATGGCCCTGAGGCAACCAGGTCAATACTTCTAAAACTTCTCCTAACAAGAAGCTCATCCTCACTTGATTATCCCTCACAAGGGCCATTTGAACCCTTGCAGTATTAGGAGTTTGGATTCCCAAAGCCTCTATGTACATGCATGTCAATATGGTATCTTTAAGATCAATATATAACAAGATATGTACATAAGTATCTAAAATCAAAAAATAGCTTTGCAGTATTCAGTTACAGTCACAGTTAGTGTTTATTTAAACAATAAACAAACTATGTTTTCAGTGTTGTTTAAAAGCATTGGAATTTTAAAATATTTAAGAGATGTTTCCGCACCCACCGACACTAATAAACAACCGATATGAGTCATACGCGCGGAGATAGGCGCTAGGTACCTTCGCCGCGTCATAGCCCTACTGCTTATTGCTTAATTTAACTATTAACTATTTTTCCTGTTAGTGAATATCTATTTACGGAGTTTGATAGCGAAATATGTGTAATACGAAGACCAACGTGGGCCCACCCAATGAATTTGACACTTGACAAGTAATTCTAAAGGGGTTATTTTAATTTCAATGTATAATTTATAAACAAGTCTTACCAAAAGTGGGGCTAATAACACGCAAACTCATTATTCACCATTACAACACATCACAGTTGACAAAAAACAGTAAACTTTCTAAGCGTAACGTACTCACCGCGCCAGTGCATTTTTATATTTCACAGTTAACGTTTCTTCTATAATTCTATTATTGATCTCCAGTAAGATCATTATTCAAAATTTTATAACCTACAGCTTTTTCATAAAATCAACGCCTATAGCACCTTCATTTAATAATATGTAATGGAAATCTTCAACGAACGATGACCGCCCGTATTTAACCATAAACGACAGAAATGGACAGAAAGAAAAGGAAGCTCATTCTGACGTCTGTGAAAAAAAACTCTATGGAAATGTCATAAGCAATTTTTTTACTTTCTTTGCACAATTAACGACAGGCAAAGAGATCTTATTATTTCGTGTCTGTTTAAGGTAGCGTACACATGGTCGATCGATTTCATGTTTGTTGTTATCAGGGCTTTGAATATCGGTATTTTCAGATACCGATAAAACAGATCCTGATATAGTTCCGGTACTTTATTTGGTACCAGTATTAATATACCGGTACTTAACTGATACCGGTTCATATTCGAGTTGGTACCAATATCGATTACAGGTATTGACCATTTGATAGGTATAATGTGGGTATTCTAATACTAAGAGCAAATAGGCGTTTACATAATAAGTGCGAGCGAAAGAGCATAGTAATCGAGTCCGGGTGACAGGGCTTGATACCAGTACCAAAATTACCGGTAAATACCGGTATCAAGCCCTGGTTGTTTGCCCTCTTCTAGTGCGTAATTACTGCAAACATGAAATAATTAGTGCCTCTTTAGTTTAAGATATAAAGACCTTTTTATGTGTACGCTGGCATCACGATCAAGTTGGCGTACCCATAACTGTTCTCGAAAATGTGTCCGTTAAGCTGGCGTACACATGGTCTAATTCACGTTTGTTGTTACGCCCTCTTTTAATGCATAATTGGTGCGTAATTTCTGCAAATATAAAATAATTAGTGCCTCCTTAGTTTTTAAGAATAAAAACTTTTTTGGTGTGTACGCTGGCATCATGATCAAGCTGGCGTACACGTGATTGTTCTCAAAACTTCTTATATTATAGCAACGAAATTTACAAACACATTTAGTGCCTAATTAGTGCCCCTGCTATGCAAAATTTCAAAAGAATTGCTCTAGGAACGGAGATATTAAACAAGATACGTGAATGACATTTCGAGCTGGCGTCTATAGCGTACCCATATTAGTGCTTACAGAAAGCGAACTTCTCTTTTAATGATTTGTTGTTTTAGTGCGTGAAATTCTGACTCTGTGAGTAGAAATGGTTTATATGAATTCGCAGTGGAACTATGTAAAAAAATATGTTTAGTATCTTTATTTCTTAAACTAAAGAGGCACTAGTTATTTTGTGTTTGCACTAATTACGCACTAAAAGATGGCATAACAAGAAACGTGAAATCGACCATGTGTACGCTACCTTGACGGACGGCTAAACTTATGGATTTTTTTTCATGATACATTATTGAAATCGTGATAATTTCCGATGTTTCCAATGATCCTTTGAAGGGTCAGTAAAGATATAGGATTATGAATGGATAAATAAAAAGATTTTTTGTTTATCTACTTTAAAATGCTTCAATAAAAAATAAAAAAGATCTTGTTCTGATTAATAGATTTTACCTGATTATATTCAAACCTTGCACTGCTCTAAAATAAAATAAAGTTATGAGACTTTTCCAGTCTTTCAAGAATATTGATTATTTAATTATCATAGTATACTTAGGCAACACTAGCTAAAAAAGTGATAGACACTAGACACTGACATCTTCAAAAGTTACTGTCAACTGTCAAGTTGTCTGTCTGGTTAGCATGCGGATCGAAGAGGGTTGTTTATTTATATTCAATATATTGGAAACGAACTGCGTAATATAAACATTTTCATCGAAAACTACCGCTCATTATGTTAATAAACAATGAAACTGTACTAAATTTATTCGTATTTTGAAAATCAAGAATTCAAAATGTCGAACCAAGTAGCTCTGTTCGTTGCTGGGCTAAAGTCGAGAAATGTTGATATTCAGATAAAAACAGCCCGCGAACTTTATCACTTTGCAAAAACAGAACTACGGGAAGTACCTTTAGAGGAGCTAACACAGTTTTTAGATGAATTCAACCACCAGATATTTGAAATGGTTTCCAGCAATGATGTCCACGAAAAAAAGGGTGGTGTTTTGGCTATAGGTATGTATTTTAATTTGAGTTGTTACTCTTGACATATAAACTTATAACCAACATTTGTTAGTTGTAAATTAACATACAGATTAGGTACTTATTTTTTTAATTGTGTACCTTTTGTACATTTTCCATTAAAGGAGTTCTAGAGGAGAAGTATATTATTGAATAAACCTCGAGCTTTTTTATAATTACCCTCAATACGTTTTATACGACTAACTAAAAGAATAATAAATTTTGAACTAAAATACTTACTGTTGACATGCAAACCTCTAACTTTTAACTTGTTGATGATCAACAGTCAAAAGTTAATGAAAGAACAACAACTGAAACCCCCAATATACAACGGTACATTAGTTCTAGAGTTAAGCAATTATGCTACATATTGCAATAAAAAAATTTGTAAAGACTTTGCAGTAACCATGTACCCTGTAAAGAATTCGAAACTTAAAGGAGTAGATCTGGTCCAGGTGTCGCAAAGGGGCTGCACCAAAAATTCACTCTTTTTTTCACTTCATCCCCTTTTTTCATTCCCTTTTTTTCACAAAATGACAAAAATCTTAGCTTTCAAAGAGAAATGTAAAAAAAAGACATTTTCCGATGATTTCCGACACTTGGAAAAATTTGCAATTTGGAGGAGACGTCCGTACTCTCTGATATTTTTGTATAAAGCTAGATTTCTGTTGTCTAATAAAAAAAATTACCTCAAAATTCATTCAATTGTAAATGCGAGCATTGGTATTACTTTCAAATACAACAATACAAGTAATTTCATGAATTTCAAGACAACTTGGAATTAAAACTATATCCGATATCCGAGATTTGCTTTAACCTTTGGTATTAAATTCTATTATGTCTGTTCTGTATTACAGTAGCCGGATAAATAAATAAATAATATATTGGTGAATTTACCTACTCTTATTCTTGTCTTGTCGGTAACTAGCCAAAATAGCCCCCTTCATTCCAATTACTGGTATCATACCATAAAATGTAACAAAACAAAATAATTTGTAAAAATATACACATTTATTATTAATGCATATAAATGTTATTATTTATTATATATTATTATATTTATATACCTTGTTTCAGTTTGTCTCATTGGTGGCGATTGTGACACTACAAAAACTAGAATAACAAGATTTGCAAATTATTTGAGAAATTTGCTGCCGTCATCTGATGTGGGTGTCATGGAGCTTGCTGCTAAAACTGTTGGTCGTCTAGCCACAGTATCAGGTGTAAAAAGAGCAGAATATGTAGAATTTGAAGTGAAACGAGCTTTTGAATGGTTGTCAGAAGAGAGAAATGAAGGCAGGAGACATTCTGCTGTACTTTTACTCAAAGAATTAGCAATAGCTATGCCAACTTACTTCTATCAACAGGTTTCAGGATTTTTTGATCATGTTTTAGTGGCATTAAAAGACCCAAAGCCACAAATAAGGGAAGCTGCTGCTAAAGCTCTAAGAGCTGGCTTAGTAGTCACAGCACAAAGAGAAACAGCTAAGCAATCAACTGCTAGACCTCAGTGGTATATGCAATGTTATGAGGAAGCCATGCTATGTTTTGAAGACATAACTTTGAAAGAAAAAGGTATGACAAGAGAAGAAAGACTTCATGGAGGCCTCTTGATACTCAATGAGTTATTGAGATGTTCTAATGCCACTTGGGAAAGAAGGTATACATATTTGATGCAAAGTTTAGACACTCAAAAAGATATAACTGTGTCAGATGATATTATCTTCATAAGTACTAAACTCCATAGTCCATCGGTGAAAAGAGGATACCTAAGTGATGGATTTAAAACTGAGAATGTTCAGTATCCAGTGCCTATATATGAATCAGAAGTGTGTCGTAAACTGCTTAGTGAAAAATTTGAAAAGATCTGCCAAGGTAATATTTATTACATAGTTTTTGACTATAGCTTTTGTGTTAAGCACTTATTTGGAAAAAGACAAAGTGTTGAAAAAATTCCATGAGCGGAATTCAAACCTGACGAATTGAAAACATGACGGGTCAGGTGCACTACCAACTATGCTATCGGGGCTAAATCCAACTCGCCAAGCCAAATGAATTAATTACGCTTGTGGAATTTTTTCAACACTTTGCCTTTTTTCAAATTGTAATTTGTTTGCAACAATATTTGCATAAAATTATATATTCTTAACCATAATGAAGCATTTATTTTAATTAATTATCTTTGTTCCAGATGTAATGGCTCAACGTCATATAAAAATACAGGGGGTGCCACAGATTTTACTTATCATAATACCAAGACTTGCTGCTTTCCACAAAGAGTATTTCTGTAAGAAATACCTGAACTCTACGATGCATTACTTGCTTGGGTCGTTGCGTAGTAGAGAAAAAGATAAGAATATGGCATTTACAACATTGGGCCTCATGGCAGCTGCTATTGAACATGACATTCAAAACTACATTCCCAGAATAATGGACGTTGTTAAACAGGCACTGCCTGTTAGAGATTCACAAAGCAAAAGGCGGATTTGGATTGATCCTTCTATATTTGTTTGCATTACCTTATTAGGAAGTGCTGTAAAAGATTTAGTGGTGAATGACATAAAAGAGCTTTTAGAAGCTATGTTTGCTACAGGACTCAGTCCATCCTTAACCATATGTTTAAAAGAGCTGAGTCAAAATCTTCCAACTCTTAGAGAAGAAATATCTGAAGGAATGTTAAATATGCTTTCATTGGTGCTTAGAAATAAGCCATTTTTACATCCAGGTGTCCCAAGAAGCTTAGAACAACAGAGCACTATGAGTCTGGTGCTTGAGCCTCAAGATACGGCTAGTATAGTTCTAGCTTTAAGAACTTTGGGCACATTTCAATTCGAGGGTCAGCATAGTTTGCTTACTTTTGTTCGTCGATGCGCTGACCATTTCTTGCAGAGCGATCAACAGGAGGTGAGGTTAGAGTCTGTTAAAACTTCTGCTAAGCTGCTTGCTGACGCTACAGTGGCGACCGCACAGACGCCGTCGCGAACGTTAACTATGCTCACTGCAGAAGTTATTTGCAAATTGCTAGTCGTTTCCGTTACTGATCCAGATTATGAAGTTCGTTATTGGGTTCTGGAATCACTCAATGAAATCTTTGACACGCACTTAGCACAAATTGAAAATTTAAGCTTTCTGTTCATTGCGATGAATGACGAACATTTAGAAATTCGAGAATTAGCGATTTGCACAATAGGTCGCCTGAGTACGGTCAACCCTGCTTACGTCATGCCGGGTCTGCGCAAAACGTTAGTTCAGTTTCTGACAGAGTTAGAACATTCCGGAATGAGCCGGAACAAAGAGCAGGCAGCTAGAATGTTGGATAACCTCATTTTGCATGCTCCTAACTTGGTCAAACCTTACATGGAAACCATTTTGAACGTGTTAGTACCCAAACTGAAAGAGTCCGACGCAAACCCCGGAGTCGTTATCAGCGTCTTGAAAGCTGTAGGAGATCTTGCAGATGTGCATGGCGACAACAGCGGCCTCAAGAAATGCTTGCCTGAACTGTTGACAGTGCTCCTCGAGTTGTTGACTGACGCCAGCGCAACGGAGAAAAGGAGCGTGGCATTGTGGGCGTTCGGTCAATTAATAAGCGCTACAGGATATGTAGTAACTCCTTACACAGAGTTTCCGAACTTGATGGATGTGTTATTGAATTTTCTAAAGACTGAACAGCAGCCCAAAGATAGAAGAGAGACAATACGAGTTCTGGGACTTTTGGGAGCTCTGGATCCCTACAAACACAAAATGACAAGAGGATTGATTGATGGCCAACCGGATTCAAGTTTAGTACCCGTCGCTGACAGCAAAGCTGAAGAGAATAACTTCGATATGACCACCAGCGAAATGTTGGTTAATATGCCATCGCCTGTTCTCGATGAATATTATCCTGCGATCGTCATATCTACGTTAATGCGTATTTTGCGAGACCCGACCTTGCAGCAACATCATACCAGTGTAGTGCAGGCTGTAACATTTATATTCCAATCTCTGGGTATCAAATGCGTGCCTTACATATCGCGAGTTACACCCAGTCTGCTGTACGTAGCTCGAGCTACTGATAATAACAGCTTCCGCAAGTTCTTGTTCACGCAACTGGCCAAACTAATTGCTATTGTGAAGCAACACATCCGCAATTACTTAGACAAAATATTCGATCTTATCAAAGAGTTCTGGACGCCGAATAGTCCTTTACAATCTACTTTAATATTGTTAGTGGAGCACATAGCTGTAGCTCTAGGGTCAGAGTTCAAAGTGTATTTACCTCAGTTGATGCCGCAGATACTGCGCGTGCTCGCTCACGATACAAGCAAAGATCGCTTCGTAACTGAGAAGCTTTTGTACGCCTTGCAAAAGTTCGAAGATAACCTGGATGACTATATACACCTCGTCATACCATCGATTGTCAAACTATTTGACGCTTCAGATTGCCCTATAAATGTGGCTAAAGTCGCTATGGAGACGGTTGACTATCTCTCAGACACGTTGAACTATAGTGAGCTGGTGTCCAGGATAATACACCCTATTGTGAGAAGCTTGGATACTTGTCCTACGTTACGGCCCACTGCCATGGACACCCTGTGCGCTTTGATCGTGCAATCGGGCCGCAAGTACAACGACTTCATACCGTTAGTGCAGAAAGTGATTACGAAGCATAGAATACAACACGCAAATTATGAACTGTTACTATCTAAATTGCAGTCCAGTCAAACCTTTTCGATGGACGAATTTTTACAAAGCACGAGACGTAAGCCGCGGAATAACAATCAAGAGGTGAGCAAATTATTCTTTTACTTTTTAATGTCAAAAGGGTCAATCAAATTTAATACTATTGTTACTACACTTGTAGCTGAACGGATAAATGATTTTGTTAAATCGTGATTATATACCTTATATCTCTGTCAGCCTACTGATTTGAACCCATACCTATACTCTAGCCAAACTCGATTAAGAATAAATGTAAACAAACCAAATTAGGGTCATCATAAATCTGGGCAAAAATGTTTTTGTGTTTTTCCTATTATTACTTGATTTCTACATTTTACATAAAAGATATTGCAAGACTTATTATTCTCATTACACATCTCACTTAAATCAGTCACTCAACGTCGGTAAAAACGTTATAATACGAAGATCGTAAAAAAAACGTTAAATATTTTCACTTGATAATCCTATTAAACAAATGTCATTACTAAAATTGAGGTGTTCTTAACAATTCCGTTATTATATTATTTATTATTACTTTTGTTTTTAAATCAGCATTTACTGATCATCAACCAACATTACTAAATTTTCACACAAAACCTGTTGCATTAAATAAAAAATTTACTTTAACAAAGACAGATTATAACAATGCTTTAAAACAATTAGAAAATATTGATTTTTCCTATATTTATTCTATGGAAGACCCGAACGTGGCAACTGATTCACTGGTAAAAACTTTAAAAAAAGTACTGACAGCCAACACAAAGTCGATTTCGGTTTCACGTAGTAAACGTATATTAAAGCCCTGGATTTCTACAGGGATTTTACGGTGTATGCGACACCGTAATGAACTACAAAAATTAGCAAAAACTGATCCAGATAATAAAATATTACAACTTACGTATCGCAGATATCGAAATTATTACTATAATCTTGTCAAAAATTTAAAGCATTCGTATTATAAATCACAGCTAGAAAAGTGTAATAATCCAAAACAAATATGGACAACAATTAAGAGTGTGAGTAACACGAGTGGTACAAAATGTGCATCGACAGAATTGTTACGCATAAATCCTAATGGACCTATAGACTCTTTGAATGACGTGAACTCATACTTTTCAACTATAGGCCAGAAACTTGCTCAAAATGTTTCTCGTAGGTCTTCGGTCCCCTGTTCAATAAAGTCACAAAGTCATTTAAAGTCTCTTGTACTGCTTGATACAGACACTCAAGAGGTCTACGCAACTATACAAAGTCTCAAAAGTGATTCAGCTGTTGGTTGGGATGGCATTCCTTCACGGTTTCTTAAATTGGCATGCAATTGTATTACGCCAGTCCTCACCTACATTTTCAATTTATGTTTAGCAAGTAGTGTCTTTCCAAATTCATTCAAGAAGGCACTCATAACACCTGTATTCAAACAAGGGAGTAGAGACGATGTCAACAATTATAGACCTATATCGGTTTTACCAGCTCTATCTAAAGTTTTTGAAAAGCTTCTTAATAAACGACTAATTAAATATCTTGAAAATGAAAATTTATTAGCAGAGTCACAATTTGGTTTTAGGGCTGGAAAGTCAACCGAAGATGCAGTCGGGAAATTAACAGAATGCATAGTTAAAAATCTGGACAAAAGAAAGAAATGTATTGGTGTATTTTTGGACCTAGCAAAAGCGTTTGACACCGTCTCTATTCCTATTCTTCTGAATAAGATGGATGATGTGGGTATACGTGGAGTGCCATTGAAAATCTTTGAGGACTACCTTACAAATCGTTTTCAATGCGTTAAAATTGGTGAGGAAATTAGTGATGAAATGCCCATCACCTATGGAACGCCACAAGGCAGTGTGCTCGGACCGAGTCTCTTTCTAGTTTACATTAATGAGTTATGTCTTCACACTGCCGTTAATGGTAAAGTTTTTACCTTTGCAGATGACACTGCTCTTGTATATTATGGTGACACTTGGAATGAGGCTCGTAAACATGCTGAGCAAGGTCTAAGGGTAGTGATCGCTTGGCTGAACAGAAACTTGCTGTCACTTAATGTCGGGAAAACTAAGTATATAACCTTTTCCATCAATAGTAGGTCCCAACCTAAAACATCTTTTGGCATTCGGGCACATACATGTGATGGTTCTCCATCTAAATCATGTACATGCACTGATATAGTAGCAGCATCTCATATTCGCTACCTGGGTGTCGAATTAGACAATCACCTTTCTTGGACACGACAGATTGAAAATTTAAACAGCAAAGTAAGAAAAGTAATTTGGTTGATGATGCAATTGCGTCATGTGGCTGATCTGAATTTACTAAAAACTATTTACTACGCACTATGTCAATCCATTCTCTCATACTGTATTACAGTATGGGGTGGAGCGTGTAAGACAAGGTTATTGTCCACAGAAAGAGTACAGAGATCGGTCCTAAAAGTTATGACATTCAAACCATTTAGATTTTGTACTACTGAGTTGTATCAATTATGTGGGTTACTTACTGTTAGACAACTATTTATTTTAAAAACGGTTTTGATCCAGCATTCCAAATTAATTTATGACCCAACAATATTGGAATCTGATAAAAGAAGAGCTATAAAAATATGTAGGATAGAGAAATACAACACTACTTTTTATAAAAGGTTCTCATGCTTTTTGGGGCCACATTTGTACAACAAAATTAACAATCATATAGAAATATACAATTCACAAAAAACTTCATGTAAAATAAAACTACGAGATTGGCTTCAACTGCTAGATTATAACAATACAGAACATCTTTTGACTATATAATAACATATTTTAAAGTTAATAAAAATTAATAATAACTAAGTAAAACAATAATTACCAAACTAGAACTTCTTATTATTAAAAAAAAAAAAAAAAGAAACAATCAAAAAAAAAAAAAAATGAATGAAAACAAGTACCTATCTGAACACACATACACATCCACACACAAACACACCCCCTCACACATACACACACCCTCTCACACACACACACGCCCTCTCACACCCTCACACACACAAATACACCCCCACACACACACACGCCCTCATCACACACATAAACATACACATCCATTCACTTTTATGTTTGTGAGATAATATTAGTATTTTAGAAATTAAGAAAAGGAAGGATCTGTCTCCTAGAATACAGGTCTTCCTAACCTAGGAGGCAGAGAGATACTTCAACTTTAAGCTGTTTTTTACCTTTGTAACTTTATACTGTAACTGTTTATGTGATGTTGTTGTTGAACAATAAATTATTATTATTATTATTATTATTATTATTATAAACTAGCATTCCAAATGAAGATGACACTAGTATCCATATGGGGTCGATAATCTGACTACCTCTGAAATCTGCAGCTTAAATAGTGCATTTACAATGCAAAACAAACTTTCATGAACAAATGGAATTGACGTTAAAGAAAATTGGATTGTAACAGCAGTTGATTAATTTATGTAATAAATAAATTATTGAATCTTCAAGTGCAGTTTTTTAATTATTTTAAAGTAGCTAATATATTCAGTCAAATAGGTTGGTAGTTGTAGACGACTGCTAATGCAGCCTGGACTTTTTGGAACGCATTAATGTATAATTACCTTTTATTTTATCTATCAGGCCCGCATCCTAGTGTGCGAGTCGTCGCAATCGATCCGCAAGCTATGCGTGAACGCGCACAGCCTGAAGCTCGCGTGGACGGTCAGCAGCCGCGTGTCCAAGGACGACTGGCTGGAGTGGCTGCGTCGTTTTAGCATCGGTCTGCTCACCGAGTCCCATAGTCCGGCGCTCAGGTTGGTTGAAATGTATATGTGTATATGTGTCTTTGACCATTTGCATGACACCTGTACTGTCGAGATAATGTACTAAGCCTTAAGCCAACGTAATAGCTGATGATTCTATTGTTACTGACTTTTTCAGTGGAGTAATATTAGGTTGTTGTCTATCAATAATATATAACTTTTTAAACTATCATATCATCATATCTAATATCAGTAATATGCTTTAAAGATCAGAAACTCAGTATTTTATTTTCACAATTTTTTTAACACACTTTTGATATGAAATAGCTAATCTCAAGTGACAGACAGTTAACATTAACAAAGAGTTCTCATTGCAAAACAAACAGCCAGCAATAACACTTTCCCTCAATGTGATACTCTTTAATCTTGGAATCCCATATCCAGGGGCAGCATCCTTAATCTCGGTTTAGGTAGGGCCTTCGTTAGGGCATCTGCCAACTGTGACTCAGTGTCAGTTCTCTCAACTTACATTACAACAATATGGTCTCACGTGCACACAGAATCTCTCGCATTATCGCGATCACAGTTATACTAGCGTTCTACGCTCACTGTCTCTAACTAGACGTGACTTTTTTATGTTATTTGCGCAGAGCGTGCTTGGCCTTGGCCCACAACTACTCGCAGCTGCTCCGCGACCTGTTCAACGCTGCCTTCGTGTCCTGTTGGACGGAGCTCGACAACTCTTCGCGCGCGGAGCTCTCCAGTGCTTTAGAGCAAGCGTTGACGGCGCCCGACGCTCCAGAGCTGGCTCATACCGTCCTCAACCTGGCAGAGTTTATGGAGCACTGTGAGAGTGGAACGTTACCTATATCTACTCATCTGCTGGGTGAGAGGGCGATGCATTGTAGAGCTTACGCTAAAGCGCTGCACTATAAGGTAAGTTATGCTCTTTTTTTTTATTAAGATTTACTAATATTTGAGTACATTATTTTACACATAAAATTAATGCTACGGTTTAGAACTAAACGCATCAAATAATTATAGGTACAAACCACTGGCGATATGTAAAGAAAAACGTCCGCTACTTAATTTCAAAATATTTTATCAATTCCTGGAATCAGGCATTCAAGTTGAACTTTAGCACATGGGATGTAAACTTTGATGTGTCAAAGATTATATGAAGTTTTTTATCAGGTATATACGTTTTTTTTTTTTTATTCAGGAAGAAGAATTCCGCAGTGGCGCCACTTCTCAAGTTGTTGAAGCTTTAATACATATCAACAATAAACTACAGCAAAAAGAGGCAGCTGAAGGCCTGCTTGAGAGAGTGATGACTCAGCGCGAAGCAGGAGACAACAATCTAAAAGTACAGATCAGATGGTACGAGAAACTTCACAACTGGGAGAAAGCACTACATCTCTATGAAGAGAAGTTAACCGAAGATTCTGATGACATGGAAGCATATCTCGGTGAACTACGCTGTTTCGAAGCTCTGGGAGAATGGGTCAAACTTTATAACACAGTGTCGCAACGTTGGCCCGTTATGTCTAACGATGATAAATTTAAAGCAGCCAGATTAGCAGCCGCTGCTGCCTGGGGTTTGAATGAATGGGACTCGATGGAGAAGTACGTTAACTTCTTGCCAGAAAACACTCAGGATGGTGCTTTTTACCGAGCAGTCCTTAACATCCACAATGGACAGTTTGAAAAATCCAAACAGTTCATCGACCAAGCGCGCACCTTGCTAGATTCTGAACTGACAGCTGTGGCTGGCGAAAGCTACCAACGAGCGTACGGCGCTTTAGTGAACGCGCAACTGTTAGCAGAATTAGAGGAAGTCATCACATACAAGTTAGTAGGCGAAAGAAGAGAATGCATACGCCAGGCCTGGTGGACGAGACTCCAGGGAGGCCAGAGATTGGTCGAGGATTGGAGAAGGATTCTTCAAGTGCGCAGTTTGGTGCTGACTCCACAAGAAGACATGGCCACCTGGCTTAAGTTTGCATCGCTCTGCCGTAAGAGCGGCGCCCCGCGTCAAGCCCATGGCACATTAGTGATGTTACTGGGATCAGACCCCAGCCAGAACCGGGACTTACCTCTGCCTTGTCATGAACCCAGACTCACCCTCGCCTACGCCAAACACTTGTGGGTAGCGACAGACAAGCAGCTGGCGTACGATCAACTGCAGCGCTACGTCGAGACCGCCGAAGCGGGCGACGTTGAACACTGCAGGCTCTTGGCCCGTTGTCACTTAAAACTGGGCTCTTGGTGCGAGTCGCTATTGGGAATCAATGAAAACTCTATTCCGGAAATAATAAAGAATTACGCGTCAGCAATCGAACTAGCCCCCGATTGGTACAAAGCATGGCACGCGTGGGCATATATGAACTTTGAAACTGTTCTGTTCTATAAACATCAAGAGACGAATGCGGCAGACTCTCAATCGGGAGAGAAGAAGCCGACTGCTGAATTTATTCAAACCCGCATGGTACCAGCGGTCGATGGTTTCTTTCAATCCATCTACCTTTCGCACGGAAGCTCGCTGCAAGACACCCTGCGGCTGCTCACCATGTGGTTCGATTACGGCCACTACCCCGCCGTGCACGAGGCGCTCGTGGAAGGCATCAGCACCATCGAGATCAACGTCTGGCTCCAAGTGATACCCCAACTCATAGCCAGGATTGACACACCAAGAGCTCTTGTGGGTAAATTGATTCATTCACTGTTGATCGATATCGGGAAGTCACATCCTCAAGCTCTCGTTTACCCTCTGACCGTGGCATCGAAATCGTCTTTCGTGGCGCGGAGAAATGCGGCGAATCAGATACTGAAATCGATGTGTACTCACTCGACGAACTTGGTGGACCAAGCGGCTATGATTTCGGGGGAGCTGATACGAGTGGCGATTCTGTGGCACGAGCAGTGGCACGAGGCGCTGGAGGAGGCGTCGCGGCTATACTTCAGCGAGCACGACGTGAAGGCGATGTTCAAGACGCTGGAGCCGCTGCACGCGCTGCTGAAGCGCGGCCCGCAGACGCTCAAGGAGGTCTCCTTCAGCCAGGCGTACGGCCGGGACCTCAACGACGCGCAGGAGTGGTGTAACCGATTTAAGGTAAGCTTTTTATACATATATGTTTTAGTTATTCCCTAGAAGGCAATAAGAGATATGTTCCCACTAGAGATGGCGTTAATGGTTGAAAATATCAGTTAATAAGTAGTAGTTTTCAACACATGTACGTTATATTGAATAATTCTTTTAAAGTGTTACTTAAAACAATTCAATGAACTTTCCTTCGTACACTAATATGTTTTAACTTTAAATCAGTTTTTAAATTAGTGGTAGTTCCTTTATATGATAACGTTTTGCTGCAGTACATGCAACATGCAAGTTTTTCCTCCACAACTCTTTTCAAAATGACTCCAAATTTCTGTATGACGTCTTCGCATTTAATTAAAAAATTAATTACCTACTTAATTAACTAACTGCCGTACTCAGAGACGTCAATTAAGTTTTAATTACAATTAAGTCTCTTTCTGTCACTTTCTTATGATATGCTAAATAGAGAAGGTAAGACATTTAATTGTCATTAAAACTTAATTGACGTCTCTGAGTACGGCAGTAAGAAGTGTATAAATGAAATGAAATGAATGAAATGAAAATATTCTTTATTGTACACCATACAAAAGACTTAGAGAGACTTAAAACTAATTAAACGTCAGCTAACAACAACAATATTGCACTTGAATCATTTCAAATATTAAAAATATCAATGAGAATATCAGTTAAAATATTCAATCGCGAATGAACGCTAAATCGTAATTAATAAAAAGACTTTTATTTTGATAGTTAGAGAGCATACGATCGAGTGCATCCAAAATTATTCAATAAATGACAAGTTGAAAAAGAATAAAAAAACATATCAAAGAAAAATGTGTCTTAGCTGAAGATAGTTAGGGGTCAATTTCGATTTTACGTCAATTGATAGTTGATGTCGTGTCTCTGTCGCTCGTCTGTCGGGCGCCGCGCCGCGCGCGACGTTAACTAATATTTTCAATCATTCAACTGATATTGTTAATTTCAATTATTGAATGTTAGTGATATTTTTTATTAGTTGATTTTAATGGTTAATATATTTATCATCTCTAGTTCCCACCATATTATGTTGAATCCTATTCAAGAATAAGATTGATAAATGAAAAATTACAACCTGCTGTATTGCTAAAACGGATCGATAATGTTCGTTTAATTCCTAGAAGTAAAAAGAGTTGCCACTTTATTAGTTAATGTTTATGTAAAGGTCTATTGAATGTCATCTACAAAATAGAGTTGGAAACACATTATCTCACATAGTCTAGTACCATCTCCACTTGCTTTATGTTTATGTAACTTTTTAGAGGTGGCCAGTGATCAGAAGAGGTAGACTATATTTATTTAAACTTCACGACGGGACTTAACAGAGAGCTGTTATTATCACGCCGATATTTCGTGTACTGTGGTATATTTCGTAATTAAGTATATCGTCTTTTGGATTATTAAATTAAAATATCTAAACACTTTCAATGCCAGAATTAAAAATTTCGAAATTTCGGGAGATTTAAGTGTCTATCTCCATGATGAGTCTCGTGTGGCGTGAAGTTTAGGCATATATAGTCTACCTCTTCCGATAACTGATGATGATAATAATCGCTTTTATTATAATTAATAAGTCCTTACATCTTGGAGGTAATGTTAACCATAACCCTCGCCTTAGGAGTCAGACTCAGTGCGCGACCTGAACCACGCGTGGGACCTGTACTACCACGTGTTCCGTCGCATCAGCCGCCAGCTGCCGCAGCTGACGTCGCTGGAGCTGCAGTACGTGAGCCCGCGGCTGCTGCACTGCCGCGACCTGGAGCTCGCGGTGCCCGGCTCTTACGCGCCCGATCAGGACCTCATACGCATCGCGCACATACAGACCAGTCTGCAGGTATTATCATCATCATCATCATCTCAGCCAAAAAGACGTCCACTGCTGGACAAAGACCTCCCTCAGAAATAAATCATTTTGAGGGGAATTTGCCATAATCGCCACGCTTGACAGGCGGGTTGGCGATCGCAGTAAGGTGAGAATAATCACAGAGAGACGCTGCTGCCCATGCTCTGGAATGGTCCCATAGTCGCCTTCTACTTCTACACCCACGGGAAGAGATGGGGTGGTTAATTCTTTACACCCGGCACCACACGGGGAATTATAACATATACTCTCTTTCCCAAGCCCTAGAAACAACATACAGTATTTCGTACCCCTTAGAAAATAATAGAAGCTGTGCTGCTGCCGAACTTAGAAGCGCCTGATCATGACATTATAATTATACGCATATTGCGCACATACAGACCAGTCTGCAGGTAACAACACGTACTTTGTCTCCAACATTTTAGAAAATAATGGAAGTTATGCTGCTGCTGAACTTAAAAGCGCCTGATCATAACATCATATACACATCGCACACATACACACTAGCTTGAGGGTAACAACACGTACTATAAAGTAGACCATACACACCTCCTCCTTCACACCACATAGAAAACATTGGAAGCTGCTGCCGAGCTTTTACGCGCCTGATCAAGATCTCAAACGCATATAAAGACTAGCCTGCAGGTATTAGGAACACGTACTTGCTTTCCAACCTCCTTCTTACAGTTTGGGGTCCTGAGGTGTGAAGAAACTATTTACGGGATGGCTAGTGTGGCACCATAACGCCTAGGGCCGCTTTAACCTATTGGAGGCCCTGGGTACTTACGGATAATGGGGTCCTTATGCTACGCTAGATTTTAGTAAAACAGGCAAAATGAGTAGATAAGCAAAACTCTAGATTTATTCAACTGGTATTTTTATTTATTTGCAGCCAGATAGAGTTGCCAGTGTTAGGCCCCTGGTTTATTTGAATTAAAAAGCAAAAAGTCAATAAGTTAGTAATTCTTGTTTCGCTAAACAACTATATTTATCGGTAATATCGGTTATCAGTTAGTGATATGGCAGGAACCAGGGGGCCCCATCGATTGCGGGGCCCTGGGCACTTGCCCAGAGTACCCAATGGTAAAGAAAGGCCTGATAATGCCTCACTAGCTGTCTTTTGTCATTTATCAACTTTTCAATAAGTGCACTGCCGCGACCTGGACCTCCCAGTGCCCGGCTCTTATGCGCCCGCGCACATACAGACCAGTCTGCAAGTAACGACACGTACTATAGAGTAGACCTTACACACACCCTCCTTCTTACCCCTTATGAAACATAGGAAACTATGCTGCTGCCGAGCTCAATAGCGCAGTCTGCATACTTTCTTCCTCATCCTTTTCAAAACTGTTTGTACTGCTTCTTGTATGTTCCTTCTACAATAAAGATTTATTTTATTTCATTGATAGCTCGGCAAATGACTCCATCCCACCTGATGTTAAGTGCAAATGGAGTCCAGACGCGAAGATAACTGGTGCAGCGTGAAAACAAACGTAACATCAGTTAACCTCACTCTGCCGGCCCACAAGGTGCTTCTTCACGCCTCTTTTAAAGGACCCCATATCATGGGAAGGAAGGAAAACGTGTGCTGGTAGACTATTCCATCTTTTGGATGTGCGACAAAGATACGAGTCACCAAATTTCTTTGGGCGCGATGGGATATTTGAGACAGGGAAGCGGTGACTCCGAAGAGCAGCACGTGTACTTCTATGAAGGAAGGGAGAAGGTGGGATGACGTCAAAGAGCTCTTCAGAGCACTCGCCATGGTATAAGCGGTAAAACACGCTGAATGACGCAACATCTCTACGCAATTGCAGAGATTCGAGATTTGCGACATCTGCATTGCCGATAATGCTTTCAGCGCGACGCTGCAATCTGTCCAAGACATCGAGAAGGTACTTTGCGGAACCGTCCTAGATGTGCGAGCAATACTCCACGCAAGACCGTACCTGTGTATTGTACAAAAGGCACAACTGGTCCGGCGTAAAGAATCGCCGCACTCTGTTCAGTATTCCGAGTTTTCGTGAGGCTGTTTTGATCACGGCTTCGATGTAGTCCCTTTGGTTCAAATCACAGCGAATCGTCATACCGAGCATGTTGATACTGCTCTGCAGGTTTAGCGATGTACCCTGAAGAGTAGGAAGGGAAAGGAATGGTGACTTTTTTGCCGTGAACGCACACACCTGAGTTTTCTTGGCATTGAACTCAACCAGATCATTGGAGCTCCAATTAGATATGAGGTCCAATACCCGATTGAGCTCAATGACAAGATTCACTCGATTCACTTCAGTTTCGACCCGCCCTGCCGCTGGATGACCGTTATATCCCCCATGCACCGTGCTATCATCTGCATAGCAATATTTTTAGAATTAGAATATTTTCATTTAATTTCAATAACCATATATTTTTAACTTGCCTAGTCCTTTAATACTTAGACCGATACCGACCAATCGCCGGAACCTAATGACTTTTAAATAAGAATCCACTGTTCCTGCAATTTGTAAATGAGTATTACGATATTACTCGAGCTGTCCGTTTCAAAAACGGTGAAGTGTATGAGTCACTTGCCCCTTGCTGTATTGCTAGGCATGATTTACTTAGTATTAAATCACACATCAAAGACTACATTCGTTTCCTTTAAAGCGTCTCCCGGTCCCCACATTGCAGTGTTTCTTATCATGTTTCATCTGAAAATAGCTTCTCAATTTCTCCCCAGGTCATAACATCGAAACAGAGGCCCCGCCGCCTCTGCGTGCGCGGCTCCAACGGCAAAGACTACATGTTCCTGCTGAAAGGCCACGAGGACCTGCGCCAGGACGAGCGCGTCATGCAGCTGTTCGGCCTCGTCAACACGCTGCTCCAGGCCGATCCCGACACCTTCCGCCGCGACCTCGCCATACAACGCTATGCGGTTATACCACTCTCAACCAACTCCGGCTTAATAGGCTGGGTGCCGCACTGTGATACCCTGCATTCCTTAATCAGAGATTATAGGGATAAGAGAAAGTGCCTCCTCAATATAGAACACAGGATTATGCAGCGCATGGCTTTCGATCTGGAGAGGCTGATGCTGATGCAGAAGGTATGTTTCTGTTATTTTTTCTTTTTCTTTTTTTTTAACCTTACACCGAGGAATTGTATGACCTCTTCATTATTTCAATTAGTTCCGACAGTTAGAGATAAAATAGCCAGTTCCTAAGTAGTTGAGGATTCCGGGTGAAGTGTGCTTTCACCTTCAGCCTTAGCAGCACTTAACATCAATTGAAATGATGGCCAAGTGATTACCCGTAAAGAATATATTTTCTCATGTCATCATCATTATTATCAGCTTATTTTATGTCTCCACTGCTGGGGCACGAGCCTTCCCTATGGATGGAAAGGGAGAACGGGCCATAAACCACCACGCAGACCCGGGCGGATTGGTGGTTGTTAACGACTGCTAATGCAGCCGGGACCAACGGCTTTATGTGTATTCCGAAGCACGGAGGAGCTCGAGATGATAAATTTTTGGTCACCCATCTGATGACCGGCCTTTGCGAAAGTTGCTTAACCTCAGCACTCGCAGACCGGGAGCGTTAACCACTGCGCTATCGAGCTCCTCGTTGTTTTTTCTCATGTATTATTTTTGTCATTTGTCTTAATGAATAAAGAAATTAGTATAAAATTTTAAACGTAAGTACACCTTTTGAAATTTCGGGTTTATTTATAAATAGAGTAAATTATCGAAATCTCCTATGGAAATTGCATCTTTAAAGTACCCTCACATTTTTAGGTGGAAGTTTTCGAGCACGCCCTAGAGCACACCGCAGGCGACGACCTCGCGAAACTCCTTTGGCTGAAGAGTCCCTCCTCCGAGGTTTGGTTCGAACGCCGCACCAACTACACCCGCTCGCTGGCCGTCATGAGCATGGTGGGCTACATCCTGGGGTTGGGAGACCGCCACCCTTCTAACATCATGCTGGACAGAGTCACTGGGAAGTTCCTGCACATCGATTTCGGAGATTGCTTCGAAGTAGCCGTAACTAGAGACAAGTTCCCGGAGAAGATACCGTTCAGGCTGACACGTATGCTGATCAATGCGATGGAGGTTAGTTGGGTTATTTTTTTAAGACGGCATTTGTACGACGACGGTTTTTCTACGTAAATAATCCGTCACATTCTATTTGTTACCTATTACTACTACTAGCTTACTCGTGACTTTTAAGAAAAGTGAAACTTACCCTTATAACCTCAAAAAACTGTATATTTCTTCTTCTGGTACCGATATTCTCATGTCTAAAATAATGAGTTTGATGAACAAATGAATTTGCAGCTTAATGTCATGTAATCAATTTTACTTTTTATTTTTAAGTGCTAATTGCTACACTTAAGCTGAATTATATATATTTATAAAATACAGTGAAAAAATTAAAAGAAAAAAACTTTTTAAAAATAAGCTTTTATTACTTGCTAATAAAAAAAAAGAACTAAAAATGTTAAAAATAATTTAAACCTGATAATAAGATTTTTTTTATATAAATAAAGGCGTGTTACATTGTGATTGCAAAAGAAAAACAGGTAATGAAGGTGTAATATCCTAATTTTATTTAATATTCCATCAAAATGTAACACGCTTTTATTTATTAAAAAAAGAAATCTTATTAAATTTAAATTATTTTTAACTTTTTTTTTCTTTTTTTATTACTTAACAAGTTATAAAAGCTTGTTATTGAAAAGTTCTTTTTCTTTTCATTTTATTTTTAACTTTTTATTATTTTATTTATTTATTAAGTCCTCGCGCGCCATATGTACGCACAGTCGTACGTAAGGTGGCCCGCTAATTATACCTACGGCGCGGGACGGGTTAAGGGCTTCAGTACAACAGGGTTCGCCCTGGTACCCTGAGGTGCAACGTTAACGATATAACTTGTTTACACCCTTATACCATTCAGCCCTCGGCACGTGCTCACCTTGGCATTAGGTCATCATCTAATCAATCTAATCAAAGACAGAATTCACATTCATAACAAACGGAACGAACGAACGAACAGACTTATTTTCCCGAGTTCCTACGACCATTTTCCAGCTCCATCATCAGACCCTGGCTGGTTACCATCTAGCACCAAAGCACTCGTCAAGACGAATAATACGGACCCAAACTCGAAGGGGTTGTGTCGTTTAATTACCGAGTTCCTACGACCATCTTCCAGCTCCATCGTCAGACCCTGGCTGGTTACCATCTAGCACCAAAGTACTCGTCAAGAAGAATCATACGAGCCCAAATTCAATGGGGTTGTGTCGTTTTAACTACCAAGTTCCTATGGCCATTGGCCACCTTCCGGTTCCCTCATCAGATCAGCTCCATGTCATAATAATTTTGCATTGTCATCCGATTTACACATGCATGCAAAATTTCAGCTCAATCGATAACCGGGAAGTGGATCAAATTTAACTTGCAAGATTTGATTAAGCACAAACATCGGGACAGGTAAAACTAAATAAAAGCTTGTTAGGCATTTAATTTTTTCACTGTATTTTATAAATATGTAATTCAGCTTAAATGTAGCAATTAGCACTTAAAAATAAAAAGTAAAATTTACTATAGCGTTGTTACCAATTTTTTTTTGTCACCCGGATTGCGAAAGGCCCAGGTTCGATTCCTATCTGGGTCGGGTATGTCATGTAATAAGTTCGATTTTTGTTTTATTTGTACGCCCAAATCATTATGAGACGCTGACTAAACATGTACCTGTTTCATTATGAATTTAAACAAACTGCAAACTGCTACAAAGGAACTAATAATATTCCCCCCCTCTCCCCCCCCCCCCCTCCCACAGGTGACCGGCATCGAAGGCACGTACCGTCGCACCTGCGAGTCCGTCATGGAAGTGTTGCACCGCCACAAAGACAGCGTGATGGCCGTACTAGAAGCGTTTGTATACGACCCTCTACTCAACTGGCGACTGGTGGAAGCTGCTCGACGAACTGACGACTCCCCTCCCGCCGCCGCCCCTACAGCCGACCCGCCCGAACATCTGAATAAACGCGCCTTAGCTATAGTCAACCGTGTTAGAGACAAACTGACAGGTCGCGATTTCCCGCACATTGACGAGACTGTCTCCGTGCAGAAACAGGTGGAGCTGTTGATCCAGCAAGCTACCAGCAACGAGAATCTGTGCCAGTGCTACGTCGGATGGTGCCCGTTCTGGTAGTGTCGGTTTAAAAGCAGATCACTATGTGTACGAATTTCCGCCCGAGCATTTGAACAAGCGCGTTCTTGATATAGTCAATCGCGTTAGAGATAAACTGACGGGTCGCGACTTCTAGCATATTGACGAGACTGTCTCCGTGCAAAAACAGGTAGAGCTGTTGATCCTGTTCTGGTAAAGTGTCGATTTAATGACAACGCATTACGATATAATTATCCGTACAAAAAAGCAGACTGCTATAGCACGATTGTGTGCCTATTGCGGACGCAGCCGATCATCCGAAATGTGAAGTTGAAACTGGTTTAAAAATGTAGTTGTCCCTTACTGCCTTTATAATAGTATCAGTTTTTAACCAGGTTTAACTTTCACGTTTTGGAATATGTCTAAAAGTTTCTTAAATTGATCCGCTAAACACTAATGGCGTATGAAAACTGTTTTCAGTTTAACTGATTTTCCAAAATGAATTTTAAATGTTTCCTAAGAACACTGCTTTTAGTTGTGGGCATTTATGACGACTGCGCGACGCGCCAAACGAACGAGTAGACTGTACGCCAGACCCTGTTTTGGACCCATTTTTATAACCGGTCAACCACGCCATACACTTTGTTGTTTTCAAGAGTCATTGAGAGTAATGGTCGCTAACCTAAAAGTGACCCGGTTGCCATAAACAAAAGTTGAAGTAGAACATGAGAATTGATCGCAGGTCACAGGCCAGAGCTGTAGCCATAATCGACAAACATAGAAGCCTGTTTTTTGGCCTGGGAGGTCTACGTGTAAAAAGGATTTTGTACAGTAAAAATACTTACCTAAGGCCATAGTTATTATAGGCATAATCTTCCGAAACGTGGACAACAGAAATTAATTTAATTAATCCGGTTTTAAAACCGATGATGTCTCATTTATGTTAATATAGGCAGACAGACACCATCCGGCTTTATTTTAGTCCACGTTTTGGAATAACAGGGAATAGGTTCAGTAACTCCTCAGTGTTAATTCCGATGGATTTTTAAAGCTGTCAAAAGTTATTGAATGCGAAGTCAGATTTGTTGCAAATCGGTATATAATAAAAATGTGCAAATAAATATATTATTTATCATACGGTGCAACTATTTTCGCATTTCCTAATGTTAGTTGTGTTTCATTGGTAGCTTTAAAGCCTAAAAATAGAAAAGCTTAGCAGATAACTACTATTTTTCTTTTCATAATTATGAAGTAGCTCATAATTTAATGTTTAGTACAAATAAGTTGCGATTTATATGTTTAAGGTAAATCTTGATTTAATTTATGAATGAAAATTAGGGCTGATTTTTTAAACTTCCGACAAAATTTGGCCATCGGATAAAACCTTAATTAACCAAATGAAAAGTAATTTGTTAGAAAAAGCGCAGATAACGAAAAAAAAATTATAATTGCCTGCGTGATACTATATCAAACAAACTCAATTATATCAGTGAATTAAAAAATCGGCTCTATGATTAATCGATATTTACTATTATTTTATAAACATTAATCTAAGGGAATGTTGTTTGTGATGCTATTTATTCGAAGATAGTTCCTCGCAATTCGTTTATAGATCATGTTGATAAAACGCTCTCAATTCTAAACTTTATAGGAGTCGCACTAGACAAATTTTTACACCTAAAAGTAAGATATCAGTAGCGCTGTTCATTAACAGCGCCATGCATATCCAAATTCTTAACATTTCTAACACTCAGAGATATTGTCATGATAAGTTATGGTGATATTCGTTTGATACGTCAATCACTTACGATAGCAAACCAGTACAGGCGCCTGCGCATCAACCTATCCAAAACTGTCAAATATCTTCAATAAATGTTCAGCCACATCAGGGGCGTAGCTACCACCGTATCAGCCGTATTAATGATACGGAGCCCCCGGGCTACAGGGGCCCCGAACGTCTATTAGCAAAAATTCCTAAATTATGTTAGCCACAATATCACATTTCATTTGGGCCCCCCAATAAATTTTTCATACAGGGCCCGTCAATGGCAAGCTACGCCACTGTTCGTACCGCATTTCTTTTTTTTAATATAGCCTATGTTACTCAGCGCTAATGTAGCATTCTAATGGTGAAAGAATTTTTTAAATCTGCCCATTAGTTTTTAGTTTATTCGTTGAAAACATACATACATAGGTGTAGTCTGATCATCAGACTATAAACTTTCAAATTTCTTCAGATCAGACTCTGATGTGCAGGCATGTGTACATTGAGTACATTTGTCACTTACTGGTTCATCATGATTCTAGAAAGGGAACTCCAATTGCTCCATAACGTTGAATTGAGAGGGCATTATTATTCCGACCTAAGAATGTTATTTTAGACTCGAAACAAACAATGCGCTAGTCATAACTTCCTAACATACATTAATAGGTCACACTACAGTATAAAGGAGATGGCAAGTTGCCTCTATTGCCTTACGAAAAGAGTTTAAAGAAGACTGAGTGCTGAATGCAAGTTCTCTTCCCACGACGTATCTTGAAGTAAACTACATTTTTTATGGGGGTCGAAGTAGTGCCATCTAGTGACGAAAATATGGAACGAACTTGTCACTACGTTATTCCCACACGTATTGTAGTTTACTTTAATTCGGTCGAATAGTAAGAGAACTAGCAGTGGGCTGCGAGAGATAAAGATTGTGTAAAAATTAACAGTAAAAAATGCACAACGCAAACTGAAAGCGTCGCAAGCCTACAATCCCAAGATTTCCTGTCGAGAGTAGGCTATGCTACTATGCCTCGAAAGGGCGAGAGGCGACTTCTTCATTGATTTGTTTAATCGCGCAAATGGTGTTCATTTCAAGCAAGTGTCTAATTTATTATAGTTTGAATCTTAGGGTCAGCATACACGAAGTTCGTTAACTGTAAGCCTCAAAAATATGTCAATAGAAGTAGGTAAACGCAAAAACACTTATAGCACTGTTATAAATAATAATTGTAAAAATTGTAATAGCAGTACCATTTAACTTTTAATGATGGTTAGGTAAACGTTAACCGCATAACTACTAAAATATATATTTTAGTAATGTGAAACCAGTTAATGTGAAATATAATTATTTTATAAAATAGGACAGTGAAAAAATTAAATGGCTACCCGACCCAGCCAGGAATCGAACCTTGGTCTTATATATATGGGATATATTTTACCCGCCATTCGATCACGTTAACGAAAACGAAAATCTAATCTAAAATGACATTAAAAGCACCGTCTCCTGATGGAAAACGACGAGTTAAAAATCGATCGAATGATTGAATGGCGAATTAAACTCGCACTAGGCACCAAATATATTATTAGGTCCTTACCTATGAATACGTTTTGTATGAAGATTTTTTATAAAATCATATTTTTCATAGTAACGTTTTTTTTAATTTTCTTAGCATCTATTTATGTTAACACTATAAACATTGTAGAGTAGTGTGTTTGTTTCACTAGCTAAATATAGCAGACATTAAAAAGAAAAAAATCAAGCCCCTTCAAAGCTACAATGAAACAAAAGGTCAATTCCGCGAACAAAAAAAGAAGTCAATCAAAAAAAATTGGGCAATAAAGACACAAAATGTCAGTCAATCATTGTTATTACTGAAGCCTAAGTAACATAGTCCTAATTAAAGGTGTATAATAAAATTTAACAACCGGTATAGACTTTTAGAAGTAATACACCTATTAATAAGTGAGAAAAAAAACGTTAATTTGATAGGTAAGGACCCAATATTTTGGTAATGAGGAACCAGTTATGCGGTTAACTGGGCACTGGGCACCCTGATGTTTTCAATGTTGACTGTACTGTACATATCGTTTCTCTTATAAATTGGGTATTCCCCCAGAAGACAACTTGACGCCACCGTTTGTTGAACGTTCGACCTAAGATAACACCACCTTCACTAACAAAACAGGTAGTGTTATTTCAACTGTCACCTTTAGGCTGGCTTGCACCGCAACTTACTCACTGCAAAGATGCATAAAAAATTCGCGTTAACGCTGACCGTTATTTAAAGTAACATTATTACCCTTCTGTATTAAAATGAAAGAGACATTTTAAAAAAAAATATATAATTGGGTTAGTGAGCATTTCACTCTTAGTTTCAGTGACATCGATAAATAACGCTCGCCCTATTTGAGACATCCACGCCTATAAAATATTACTGTGTATCTTACAATTAGTCACTCAGTCTTATTTAAAATGAAATATTGTATACGACTATTTAGCAAGCTCACCAATTTATACCAGCGAGTTGGCCGATTTAACACATTGACTGTTTGTGCGTAACATGTAACGCATTAACTTATATTGTTATCTAAAATGAAATACTTTCCGCATTTACTCGCGTTTTTTTATTTATTTTATAGTTTCGAACCCTGTACAAGGTTCAGATTTCAAGGGGTTTCGTTTTGATGCATTTACTAATGTTAAAATGAATCTACGAATATCGAATACGAATGTATGTACTTAAATACGCTGAAATTCAAGACAAAAATTTATATCTACCTACTCAGTATAAATAAAATTACTGATAAATTTACCTGCTGTTTAAATGAATTGAAAATGTATGCCTTCGTAGTTTTGTAAACTCGACAGAACAAGTTTCAAGCGATCATACATACTTATTGATATTTTTGATTATAGGAGATGCTAGGAGATGGGATAAATATTTTAAAGAACTGTTCTCCAGTAGTGTTATAAACTCGATAGTAAATAGGTGGAGGTTGCTAATAGTCGCACAAATAAATATTATTGGATTTATTTGTTGTCTTCATATTTTATGTAAAACAAAGTATCCTTACTGAATGGTTGTTAATTATTTTAGGTTACATGTAGAAACAAAATCGTTTTAGATTATAATTTTTTTTAAATGTCTTAGAAAAGACAAGACCCAGACTTAGTTTATTTTGTGCAATGTATGACTTTGTTTAATTTTCTCAGTTTTTATGGTAAAGGAATAAAACTTTTATGTATATAGCTTTGACAACAATTTTATAGTCATAGCATTACGTTATGTAGTAATTAATGTATCGTCATATTATGAAATTAAGATTTTTTTTAACAAATTTAGGCCACACAAAGCACATAAAATTATCAAAAATATCAAAACGAATAAAATATTTCTCATAAAATGTGTGTTAAGCTATTAATTAATTATGTAACATATAAACTGTAATATAATTCTAAGTACCTACCTCTATTCTAAGCCATATGAGCATATTTGTTTTTGTTATCATACAATAAAAATATTACTATAGTAACTTTAGCTTTTTATTTTAGGAGTTTTAAAGATAACATTTATGTTTTCTAAGTAAAACTATAACGTTTCATAACGTTTTTTTCAACATATAAGGTCAGTCGGGGCAAACGCGGCGGGGTGAGCGCACCTGCCATAAAAATATCGAAAACTACTATGCAAAGAGATAAGTAGTTAAATGTCTTTGCTACTATGCAACTACCGACATCTTACGCACATGCAGTGAACTAAAACATAGTACCACTTCAAAACACAGATGGCTCTGTTCACCTTAACTTGACATATTCGCCATTTTAGTTTTAGTGTCATTTATATCGGGTACAGGAGATGCACACGGGAGTAATCCGCATAAATAAAAAAATATATGGCATTGGTGACGGTAGTTGCTGACATTGAATGGGCGCCTTTGGCTTTCAAAGTAAAAAGTGTTGAATAATTTCGGCGGGCTTGTTAGAACCACGATAGCTCTATTGGAAGAGCACCTGACCCGGTATGTCAGAAGGGTGCAGGTTCGTTATGTTGGGGCAAGTGCGCCTAAATTTTTAGTAGTATGGCGCACTTACATCCAGCCAGGGGTCGTAAACTATATGATTTAACTAATGTTTTTTGAGAATTTCTTTGATGTAATTAGGGTCACGAGATTTTTTTTTAAATAAAATTTTAAAGAAAACTTTATGTCAAGCAGTTGACGCTGTCTGGCCAATCTAGTTAAGAAGCAGAAATTAAATTAAATTAAAAATGTGCCATCGCGCCAAAACAATGTTACCTACCTACTTCTTCTCTTTTTTAATTGGTTGGTTGGTTCTGGCCATTGCATATATTTTTTTTATCTAATGTTAATGAAATAAACTATTTTCATTTTCATTTTCATTAATAAGTAAAAAAAAATGTTATGAAACATCTCTAATTTGATTTATTAAAAATACCTATTATGGCAACCTAACTGACTGTAATCATCTAGAGCAGGGGTTCCCAACCTTTTTTTGTCTACTGCCCACTTTAAGAATAAATTATTTTTTAACGCCCTCCTTTTTAAACATACTTAAAAACCACTAAGTACTTATAACTGATTATTGAAACGCAACTTTATAGTATTCGGACAGAGTATCTTTTATTGAAAATAAATCAAACATAATCAATTCTTATATAAAAACTAATGTGAAGGTTGAATCTGATGCTGTTCAATAAGTTTGATGATATCAGGTTCCAATTTACTCAAAAACAGCCGCAAGTCGCCACGTTCGGTAACACGCAAACGATTTCTCTTTTTAGTAAGCAGCGTTGCCACAGCACTAAATCCACGTTCACACAAATATGACGATGGGAATGCTATCAAGAATCGTTGAACAATTAACCACAATCCAGGGTACAATTGCGGGATCGGTTTTTGTAGCCGAAATTCTTGATATCCATTTTTGAACTTGATTTTTATTTCTTCGTTTGTTGTCAATTCTATAAGTTCTTCTTCCAGCTGAGGTGACATTGCTGTGTTGACATTTGAAAACGGATCCAACACCCAGTCTGGTATTTCCAAGTTTAAAATGTCCTGGTATCGTTCGGTGAAGTCAATGTGGAGGTTTTCCAAATGTTGGCAGTAGGCAAACAAGTTGTCGTTACTGCAGGATACTGATAAATTCGGAAAATTGTGAAACTCACGTCTGCCCATATTCTTTTTGTGCAGAAGCAGTTTGGCTGCAAAAGCAGCAACGACATTTTTTGTTTTAATTAAATTTAGTTCATCGCCTTGCAGTTGGAGGTTCATGTCGTTGAACAATTTATACAGGTCTGTCATGTAAGCTATATCATTCTTTGATGTTATGAGCTTGTTGCGCAGTTCTGTATCTTTAGTTTCCAAGAACTCTATCACAGAGTCAAACAGGTTGTAAAATCGAATCAGACAATTGCCTCTTGACAGCCAACGAACTTCAGTATGAAGCAACTAACGGTTGAAATCTTCGTCATTAGTAACACAAAGCTGATGAAATAATCTATCATTCAAAGAGCTGCTACGGATTTTATTGACTGCTTTGATGACATATTGCAGTGATTGAAATAGTCGTTCACTTAAGTTTCTAGCAACCAAATGTTGTCTATGAATAACGCAATGTATAGCAAGGACATCTGGAATTTTATTCTTTGAGTACGCTATGAAGCCTTTATGGCGCCCTGTCATAGCCGGAGCGCCATCCGTAGCAACTGATATAATATTTTTCAAAAGAATCTCTTTCTCTTTACAAAACTTTTCTAATGTATTGAATATGGTTTCGCCTTTTGTATCTGTCTCCAAATTTCTGGCAAACAATAGTTCTTCACGTATTTTATCATCTTTAATAAACCTCACGTAAGATAGCAACAACGCTTCATTAGTTGGTAAAGTGGACTCATCGAGCTGAATTGAGAATTGACTAGTCCTCAGATGATTGCACAATGATTCTTCAATGTTTTCAGCCATTTCATCAATTCGTCTTTGCACAGAATTATTACTCAAAGGAATTTTTCGGATAATATTTGCGGCCGGTTTATGAAGCACAGTAGTTATTATTTCCTTTATTGCTGGCAAAATTAACTCTTCTCCGATGTTGTGTGGTTTGCCTTTTTGAGCAATTAACAAAGAGATATTGTACGAAGCTCGAAGTCCGTCGTCATCTTGCTTAGCAGCCGCCGAAATTAGTTTTGATACACTTGGCTGAGTATTATGCTTTTTATCTAGGTCTTGAAAATATGCTACATTCTTGTCTTTCTTATCTGGATGCATTTTATTCAAATGATCTTGCAGTCTTGAAGGCTTCATTGCTTCGTTCGAAAATGTTTTTAGACATAGAAGACACAAAGGCGACGACGGGTTTGTGGGATTTTCAATAAATCCGAATTTAATATATTCCGCAGAGTATTGCCGTCTCTTCTTTTTTACTTCCGACATTGTTTTGTTTTGAGAAATACGTAAGTGTTGAAATCAAGTACTGCTTATCTATTAAGCGCGAAACCACAAATGAAAATAAAATAAATTTACGTCGTTTATATAGGATTGCATAAGCAGCACGCACCAACAGGAATAAGACAAACGTGCATAAACTCGTTTATCTCATTCGACGCCCAATCGTACTCGACAAGCAAGAACAAGTATTATAGAACCAGCCGATTGATACAGGAATGTACAAATCGGATTATTTAACAAAAACTTGTTAAAACATGATTGCCCGCGGTCTATTATATCGAACCGAGTTTGAGCTATATCTTAATTAATATTAGTTGATGTTCACAAGATGTAGTCGAGAGTCGAGAGCTCAGTCGGTGTCTAAGAGTCTTCCTAGCTAGGTAGATGAAATTATAAATCGACCCCAAAGCCCTACACAACGCCCCCTTTTTTTTCTGGGTCTCTTACCGCCCCCCTTTAGGCCTGCAGCGCCCACAAGGGGGCGTTATCGCCCACGTTGGGAAAGACTGATCTAGAGTAAATGGTATTCTGAGATTCAGTTTGAATTAAAAAATTATAATAAAAAAGGTTTAGATTCTCTGATTCCTAGTCTATGGCGGTTATGTAAGCTGATGTCTATAGGACTCAAAGCCATTTTATCAAATTATTTTTATTGAATCTCTTTGATAGGACTAGATATTTAAAAAAACACTAGAGTAATGCGTTTCGTTCGCATTACTCGTTTTATAGAGCAAAACATTTTTATTCCTTGGAACGTACTATTTTGGTGTGTTTTTTCACATTGGCTCACTTGCCCCATTTTTAGAGGCAAGTGCGCCTATCTCCATGTTTTCCAATTTGCTATAAAAATCCTGTTTTTTTTATTTATCAGCTTTATTTTTTTTTTTTTTATCTTTTTGGAATCCTCATATAATGTAGTTACAAAATACCAAATACTGTCAATTTAATTAATGTATTGTCATAATATGTCAACATTTCAAGGTTTTATTTAGCATCGAATTCAGCTATGTAAAAAACATGGCGCACTTGCCCCGTCTGACCATACCTTCATAAATTGTGTCTTTCGGGACTTCTCTCCATATTCAATCACAAATATGGGTTCATCACAAATATAAACTGTCAGTAAATAAGTACAACTTTATTTATTAACCTAACATACATAATGAAATCTACACCTGCATGTGCATCTCAAACGCCCTTGAATTACAAAATAAGCGATTGCGACAATGAGCCAGCTTTCACTTTATATAGGTACCTACTTACTCACTATTGCTTATCATTGATAGATGATTTGTGCAACAGAGTTATAACAAGCCCATACAGTAAGGTAAATTAATACCGCGAAGTGAAATGAAAATTAACAAAAACCATTTTACAAAATTCACTTCGGGTCCCTGAGCCAGCGCAGTAAGTAAGTAAGTATTTAAATAAATATACTTGCACAAAAATATTCAAGTGAAGAGAACAAAATTAAATAGGTAGTTAGTTCTTTGTGCTGGTAAAGTGTTAACTCTAAAGCAGGTAGCGACAGCATTAGTTATAAACCAGGTTTTAGATAAGTCAACTTTTAAAATAACATGCCTAATGGCTCTCTTAAAGATACGAAGAATGTGAACAACAACTTCACATAAGAAAAGAACTAATCTTGATTCACTTTAATTATTATTATCGTAGTTAGCTTACTTACTATCGAGCTATAATGTGAAGTTGATAATATGTTTAAACAATATGTACTTAGGTATAATAATTTCAAGTAGACAAGTATACTTACTCAATAAAAAGTTCCACATGGGCGTTATTGTGACGTATATACCGACAGCCGTTATATTACGCTGAAAAAGACAAAACAATGATAATATCTACATGTTATGCAATAATGGGACTGGGTTACAAAACAGTAGAGCTTGCAATAGGCGTTCTTCCTTATTTTTTGTACAGAAGCGGTTTGCATCAATAACAAAGGACATATTCAATGATGGGAGCCAGTATCTAATCAATCAACGATCGTTTACGGTAATCAGTTGGCCAGTGACCGCGGCAGGGCACGCACGCAGAGTTGGCCGCGCGCCTGACAACGTGAGCGCAGTTACACACGCGCGCGTAACCATGGATCGCTTCCAAATTGTTGACTTTAACACATTGAGTGAGTACCTACGCATAATAAGCTTACACATTTTTCACACTGATACTTTGGAGAAAAAATAAGACTAATGCTTGTAAACGACTCGAATAATTTGATAATTTTTCGAGTTATTTATAAAAGAGCATCTATTTTTGTTCGCCACATTGTGAATAAAACAAACATTTTGATTCCGCTTCTGTATCTCTGTTGAAGTAAAAATAAACTGCTTGCTTACTAGATACGTATTTTCCTAGTCCCGATCATATCATGACCTTAGAAGTAATGGCAGGTCAGATAGAAGTAGTTTTAATTAATAACGCTAGTCTTATCAAATGATGTTTTAAATATTGCTATGTAATATTTAGCTTCAGTCTGTTGTGATACAGACAATATCAAAAGAATTAGAAAGATAAAGTTAGTTTTTACGCTAAGTACCAATGCCATAAGGATCAAAACAATACCTATACACGATAATTGTACATATTATATTATCGCATATTATATTAAGTCGCGTCGTTTCGCATCCTTTGCACCAACCGGGGTCACAGGAAAACTTAAGTCATTATTATATTTGATTTGACTTAAGAGTCATTTATAATTAAGATATCCCATCACATATACATTTTCTTTGGAACCAATTTTAATGAATTTAATATAAAATAAAATACTAAAAAAAATCGTTTGTAAAGACACTGTGGGAAGTTTTATATCGCATAAAATCAGTTGATCAAACTTTTTATGTTTTCCATTAACTGTCAAATCTCTATCCCAGCATAGAAAATTTCATTAAAATTTGCTTATAAAAGTTTCGAAAGAATTAGAACTTAAAAGTATTTATGTATGTTATGTAGTACCAAATGATAATTTTAATTACAGGTGGTGAAATCCAAAATCTAATAAAAGACGCAGTTGAAATAAGAAAACGGTCATACAGCCCGTATTCAAACTTCCCTGTAGGGGCAGCAATATTAACAGAAGATTCCAAAGTATTCACGGGGTGCAACATCGAGAGTGCCACATTCGCACCGTCGATTTGCGCTGAACGGGCAGCGGTCTCTAAAGCAGTGTCTGAAGGGTGTGTGAAGTTCAGAATTGTAGCTGTGGTAGCCCACCAGAAGGAGTTCACTGCACCGTGCGGTGTGTGCCGGCAGACGCTCTGCGAGTTCCGCAGCTCTAGTGGGGACATTGACGTGTACTTGAGTAAACCTACTATGGACAAGGTGTTGTGTACGAAGATCTCAGAACTTCTGCCGCTGTCGTATGTGAGCTTCACAGAGGATAACATCAAATCATAAAAGTGTTTAAGGAACTTGCGTCTTTCTTTTTTTCATTATAATGGTTTTTGCGCTTGACCACTGTCTCACCTGATGAGAAGTGTAGAAAGATGGACCGCACTTACCCAAAAGGTGCCCATTCAGCCTGGCCAGGAGCATTCGCCTGTAATGTAACGTCACAAATCCGAGCATTACATCAGTGAGGGAAGAGAACCGAGCATTACAGTGCACAACCTATGTAAAGTTAGAGGTTTGAGCATTATATTAGTGAGTGAGGAGAACCGCTTGGTCTGTCATTGTGGATCTAAATGACCTTCAAGTCAGCGAGGCAGTATTGTAATGTAATACTCAAAATCGAAACTGAAATGTTACATTACAGACGAATGCTCTTAGTAAGGGAACATCTTTATATTTGTTAGGAAACACAGTCGCCGGAAGTGCTCCACAACCTGCGTCCGTACAAGAAAGCATGATGCAAAACTTAAAGTGCGGCCAGCTTAAATATATACGACAAACCGGTGGAGTCTTATGCTCCGATGTAAGGAAGGAGATAGTGGAATCCGTTTTCAGGTCTGAGTGCAATACTTATCATCATTATCATCGTAAACCTATGTGTCCTGTTGCTGAACACAGGCCATCGCATATGTATAGCGATCAGACGATGGTCGGGCTATAACTTTTAATTAAGGTATTAATGACTACAATCTTATGATAACAACCGGGACCAATGGCTTGACGTGCCTTTCAAAACATAAACAACAATCTGTACTTTTGAAAATCTGTTTTTTTTTGAGAATTTGTCCTTATGAGATAAAAGGCTAAAATCTTTAGTACAAACTGAAGTCTTTCCTACCTGCCTATTATGTTTTGTAATTTCACGTATAGAAGATCGTACGTCTAGGATAGCAGTGTTTCAAATATCGTTTTACAGCCGAAATTAATAACTTATCCTCAGCAAGAGATAGGCCTACAAGAGATTTGTTGCTTAGTTATTTCTGTTATTTATCGAAAAATAACAGCGGTTGCTAGGTAACTAAACTAAGATAGGCCTATCTCTTACCAGAGATAGGTTATTAATTTCAGCTGTTAGTGAAGTAGATACTTATTAATGTGACTTTTAACCTCATTTGACGATACATATAAAATATTTTGAATTTGTATGTTTGTAGTATTTTTTTGTATTGTATTGATTACAATAGATAATGAACTGCATACCATGTCGGTATGTAAATTGTGATGTTATAAAAATATTTGATAATTAAAATTCATCTACTTTTATGCAATTCAGTATAAGTAAATAACTTATGATTATACGAAATAAAAATACTTAAAAATAATTAAATATATTTATTGAGTCATAGTTGTATTTACACATACATAGTTACAATACTTAACAATATAATTACATAACACCAAGGTATAGTGTTTACAAAAAGTTATAGTTATACCTACTTCAAACAAATATATTATTCACCAAGATATTGAAAATGCGTAGAGGCAATACTCAATACTCTGTGAAATAATGGGCAGTGAATTCAAGTATTTATTAATATTAAATAGGTGTGGTAATATTACAAAATGGAAGTCTAGTTGTATACAGTATTAGGTACTTCGTAAAACTAATCTGTGGACTTTAAACATTGTATAACTGTATTCTCATAGAGATACAACGTAGCAAAATGTTAATAACTTACCACTTTCACGTTTGATAATAAATTACAATTTGTAAAGATTATAACGTCTACTATAAATTATACTTTTGCACTTAATATTAATTAATAGGACGTAACAAATAATCCGATAAATAAATGCAACATTTCTTAAAACATAACAAAAGAGGTAGAAAGTAACTAATTGCGGTGGTGGTTGTGTTACAACAGCACTTATTAAATAGAAAAGAAAAAAAAAACAACTGAAAACAAGTAATGCCTTACAAACAAACAGAGAATAAGGTCCGAATAGTTATTCCGTGTTTTGCTTTTACTCTAATTTGAAATGAAGTTCACATGACGGGATCAAAACACGGAATACCCATTCGCAGCTTATTCTTTGTTTATTTGCAAGACCCAAAAAATACAGAAATGGTATTAACTAAAATTAAAAAGATAGATTTCAGACTCTGTTCACGTACATGTTCTAAGGAGGCCTTTGCCCGTTTTCACCGATCTCTAAGTTTTAGGTGACTCCTAAGCTATGTTAGGTGACGGTTTTACTCCGGCATCTGTCACCTAACATGGCTTACACTGTCATCGATGAAAACGGGCACTACTCTATAAATCGAACAATCCATCATCGATGATTGTCGTGGTTGTGTAGAGCGCACACTGCTAATACTATTAGGAATTAAGGAACTTTGGTTTCAGTGCAATGCAGTCATAAGTCATAAGAAAATAGCAATTTTGTCACAAACCCTCACATTTAAATCACAAAACAATAAACAACTTATTAAATTTTGCTCAGATGTGACTAAATTTCACTCGACATAAATATAGAACTATAAATCTGTCACCATCACTATCCCAACTCCTTTATATACGCGCGTTTACATGTATGTCGATGACAGCTATCGATGATCGTAAGTTCGATTTACCGGGTAAGGTCCAAGGTTTGCTTAATTAATATTTATTAATGGTTTACTTGTAAGGGCGCTTCCACGCATTAGCAGTGGTGCATTTGTCGTTATCTCTGATAATTTCACGGATGCAGCAGTTATAAGGGTGCGCCGTCCGTAAGTGACGAGTGTCATATATTTTATTTGAAATGTCTTCGTCCATATTTATTTGATGCCGCGCGGCCATACTAATTTTGTATGGGGAATATAACGTGTTAATTTGAAAAATAATAATTTAAAAACCGCTCGATAAATCGAAAATGTGAGACGGACGACTTGTAGTTAAGTTAATTGGTGATTATTTAGACACTAAACGCCGCCACTCGTTTTCATGATTTTAGTGTGTTATGAATTTATGGATAGGACTAATTGTAAACACGTTCCCTTTGATGCTAAATATATATTTTGTTTATGTAACACGATAGTTTTTTCATCATATATCAACTTAGCCGTGACTACACTTTTGGTTTTTTGGTCGGCGGTTGGTCGGCGCACCCTTAAGCGGCACCCTGCTTATTACATGAGATTTGATATAAAAAGTTTTGCATAATTCCGTTTAAGCACAATTCTAATGATCCGACATCAATTAAATCTCACTAGTCGGTCTCTTAAAATTACCATAAAAACGTTTTAGTGCTAACAAGTTGTTTACATCTAAATATACAAGCTATTAAAGCTAAAAAATTAGTCAACAACAAAAGTCGAAGTTAAAAATCGTTTCAACTTCCATATCGCGCTGCCGTAGGTCATAAAACTGGACAATGTCAAATTAACAAGTTTTAATCTCCATTCGATCACGTTAAAAAACTAAAATTGTGAGGCGATTCAATTTTTTTCTATAGAAAATTTTGTTATTGTTAAAGTGATCGAATATAGTGATATCTTACCAAGACGGGCACCAGCCAATATAGCATTGGCGCAGGTTCTCCTTGTTGTGGCCTGCCCGATGAAGTGGCTACCTGCTTGGGAACGCTTGGGCATCAACGTGAAGTAAGTCGCGGCCAGTGAGCTTGTCGCGGATCCTGCTAAGGTTAGGCTCGATGTGGCCTTTTGGTCTCAGTTGAAATCACCAAAACGGACACCAGCCGATGTAACATTGGCATAGGTTCTCGTTGTTGATGGCCTGTTTGATAAGGAGGACTACCTGCTTGACAACGGCCTTAACGTGCGGGAAGTCGCGGCCGAACAGCTTATCACGGATCCTGTTAAGGATCGGCTCGGGGTATATAGGTTCTTGATGTCGGTGGCCTTTTTGTCACAAATGAAATTACCAGAACGGACACCAGCCAATGTAGCATTGGCATAGGTTCTCATTGTTGGTGGCTTGCCCGATGAGTAGGTCTACCTGCTTGGGTACGCTGACAACAGCCTCAACATGCGGGAAGTCTCGTCCGGTGAGCTTATCCCGGATCCGGTTGAGGACGGCGAGCGCGCGCTTGTTGAGGTTCGGCTCGGCCGCCGGCTCCAAAGACTCGCGGCGCACGTTGCGGCTGCGGCTGGGCAGCGAGTACGACGACTCGATGTCTGCAGGACAACAGAGACCCTTTGCAATAATGCTGACGAGTTTTTAAACGCCGAAAATATGGAACCGCCTATGTGGTTTATGGGTTGGAACCACCACTGGGCTCAGACCTAGGGGTCCCGGGTTCGATTGCTAGCGAGAGATGTATTTACTCGGTATGGTTGGTGGTACTTGTATTAAGTCCGCCTGGCTAGTTTCCATCATCCTATTTAAATGTCGCCACAACATCAATGTTAGTAACATCGTTGTGTTTCAAAAATTAGAGATAAGATAACAGCTTACTTAGTAGTTCAGGATTTCAGGTGAAGTGCGCTTCCACCTAGAAATCGTTAGAGTAAAGACCACCATTGCACAACGTTTTAGATCATTTCTTTTCCCTCGCATTTATAATAATCTGGTCAAAGTGTGTGATATACAGCATTGTCAACTTGAACTAGTCAAATCAAGAATTCTGTCCCTGCTATTGACTTGGGATTACGCTCAATCCGAAGAAATTATAAAAGTTACGGCCTAATTTGCCCTCCGTCAGGTAGTGGACGGCATTGGTGCTTATCACTGCTGTCCGATCCCAAGATTAAATCGCAGGGCTACCTTGAGCCACACACGCACTTACCTCATTCTTACATAATATGCACTCCACATTTGCGCATTGCACGGTTCAATAATTAATTAATTAATAATTTGTTATTGTCAGAATCATACTGTTAATCATAATTGTTTGTGACGAATAGCCACATTGTTACCCTGCTAACCCTAGAGAATTGACCCCCACGAGCCAGGCCTAGCCTAGTGTGGGAGTCATTGTACACTCCTATAACACGGCTTATTATTATTTTTGGTAAATAAACATTTTCATTTAATTTTCATTTTCATTTTCACCTTTGGTGTTATTATTACTTAAGGTTGAACTAAGATTACCTGAGGAAAAGGCGGAGGCGGTGAGCGAGCGCGGCTCGAGTTCCACCAGCCGCCAGTTGAGCAGCGGGTCGTGCACGAACGCCTCGAGCACGGCCATGACGCTGTCGCGGTGCTTGTGCAGCACGTGCATCACCGCCTCGCACGTCGACCGGTACGTGCCCTCGATGCCGGTCACCTGCGCGGAACATGAACCTTTGTACTAAAAACAGTGGTTAATGTTAAACAATAGCTCAATAACTCCCTTATAAACAAAAAACCATTTAAGCTTTATTTAGTTAAATATTGTTTTGTCAACGTCACACAAACGTCATTTTGAATTTGAGAAAAAGAGACAAAACAATGATTAACTAAATAATGCTTAAATAGTTTTTGTGAATAAGGGGGTAAGTGTTTAAAATATTGTGTCTCTGCCTAATAATATTAGCTAAAAAGTGACAGCATCTGTTTTGAGCATTGTCTAACTTTCGCCATCGTTTTGTGGTACTGGTAAGGCAGTAACAGTTCGATCGATAGGTAGATTTTGGAAGCGGCAGTCGTCAAACGGATTTTTTTTTGGTTAAGATGGCTGTTGACCTCATATGACAGATATCTAGATAGACGATGCATGTGTCACGATTTATATAAAACCAAGCGTGCCACATTTTTATAACATACTATGATTTGACAAGCGCTATTTAGTGATGAAAACCACCTTACGCGCCAAATCGATTTAAAAATTCCGCGTTGCGAACGATTTTAATACATCAATTCTTTTATCGATTTTGTCATCGATTTAAATCGAAAGCAAAGCAAATATATATTATCTTATTAAGAAGTTTTATTTTATTATTTAATTTTTATTAAGAAATAATCAATAGCACAAGTTATGTGTAGTCGGATCAGAATAGAGAGCGGAACACTTTGACGAGGGTGCAGGAACTCCTCTTTAATAAATAGATGCCGATAGAGACCAACTGATTAATAGAAATCGGGTTCCATCAATCGTCCGGGCGATATTTATATTTATGGATAACATTCTCAAATACATCCCTATAATTATGTGCTGTCAATTGTACTAAAGAATAAAAATATTCGGCCACGCTACGTTCTATTTCAACATTTAACGAAGCGGCAAAACAGTATGATTAATAACATAAAAGTAGGTACCTTATTTGTCGTTATAAAAACTATAGACTTCACTAAAACATCAATTAACTTAATTGATGTTAGTATCAAGAACAATTGGTATATCTGACATCTAGATTGAGAGGGCGTACTTTTTAATTGTCATTGTGAAACTGAATAAATGCTTACACTTTTTATCCTTACTAATATTATAAATGTGAATGTAAGTTTGTTTGATACGCTTTCACGCAGAAACTACTCAACCGATCATCATGAAACTTTGTACATGTGTACATTCTCAAAGGTATTGGGAAGGATATTATAGGATACTTTTCATTAAAAATATATATATAAAATACTAAAAACGACACTTTAATTTTCCAATACAAAATGATTTGTTTGTTTTGTTATCATAGAAACTGTCAAAGCGGTACGAAGTCTGCTGGGTCAGCTAGTTATATTGTAATTGTATCAGCTCAGCTCAGTAGTATTTTTATTGCAAAATATTACTTTTTATCTTACGTTACAAAAGACACATTCAATATTTAGGGCAGGCTAACTGAGAAAAATATCAAAAAAGGGCAAGTACTTTCTAAATAACAGGTTTTTTATTATTGTGAAACACAATGCTATAGTAAATTTTTACTTTTTTTATTTTAAGTGTTAATTGCTACACTTAAGCTGAATTAAACATTTATATATAAAATACAGTGAAAAAATTAAATGCCCACCCGACCCCAGCCAGGAATCGAACTTGGGTCTTCCGCAATCCGGGCGGCTGCACTGACCGCTATGATTTCCCGGTAGCATAGCGGTCAGTGCTTAAATTATTAAACAATTAAAATGTTTTCACGTCCTATTCCAACTGTAATTATCTATTAAATTATAACATACCTCCATCGCATTGATCAGCATACGTGTCAGCCTGAACGGTATCTTCTCTGGAAACTTCTCCCGCGTCTGCGTAACTTCGAAGCAGTCTCCGAAGTCAATATGTAGCACTTTGCCCGTGACCCGATGCAGCATGATGTTTGAAGGGTGGCGGTCTCCCAGCCCCAAGATGTAGCCCACCATGCTCATGACGGCCAGCGAGCGAGTGTAGTTGGTGCGGCGTTCGAACCAAGCCTCCGCGGACGGACTCTTCAGCCATAGCAGTCGGGCTAGGTCGTTGCCGGCGGTTTGTGATAATGTGTACTCGAATATTTCCACCTATTTACAATGGAATGGACAAATTATAAATGAGCATTGTATGTTCGCCACAAGTCAGACTTGACCTATTGTGAAAACCGCAAAATTAATAATTTTTTCTCTGCATTCTACTTATTTTTGTTAATTCCATAATATACAGTGGTGGACTTATAATTAGAAACACTTCATATGAATTATGAAAGTTTGATGTCTAGATACAATATTCGTGAAAAATTTATAGATTCAATATTTAATAATCATGCAACAAAATAGCCACTCAATTAGAATACTCATAAAATACATTAAAAAAAAAACTATCTAAACTTAAATCATAAAAAGAGTTTAAAGCATACATAGCTTATTTTCTAGCTTACTTGCCGCTTCTTTCTTAGCTATTTCTATCGTTTACATCAACTTGGAAATTCGTTTACGATTTTTTGTTCAAAATGGGCAAAAATAAAAATTGTGACGCGTCAACTAGGCAATTTAAATTGTTAATTTGCACATCGACCAAAAATGGACGTACAGGAGAATAGCTGATCATTAAAAATGTTCCGTAAAGAAAGGTTTTAATGCTTTTGACCATTATAAAAGACACGAAACTATTGAAAATGTTCTTAGAAAGGCTCGACCGAGCAAAACTTAGACCAGAGAAGATATGCTAATCGTACGTATTGCTAAACAAGACCCATTCAAAGGCTCCAACCAGATTAAAAATGAAGTTTTTTCGCCTGATGACCCTAGACACGTCTCGTCAAGCCGTAGATTAGTGGAAGTAAAATTGTTTGGGAGGGTTTCTCGAAAGGTACCGCTTCTTACCAAGCAACATCGAGAGAAGCGATTATTATTCGCTAAAAAGTATGTCAATTGGACGGTGCGAGATTGGAAAAAAGTCTTATTCTCAAATGAAATTAAAATAAACACGGTAAATTCAGACGGCAAGCGCTACGTTAGACGTCCAATAAGCCATGCTTTTAATTATAAATACACTAGAAGAATAGTCAAGCACGGGGGCGGCAATATCAAGGTACGGGGATGTTTTTCCGGATGTGGAGTTGGACCCGTTCGAAAGATTGAAGATACAATGGATCAACTGCAGTACAAAAACATCTTAGAAGAGACAATGATTCTCTATCTTTCGTTCTTTCAGCATAATCTAAACGCACCGCCAACAGTGTAAAATATTTTCTTAGAGAACAGCGTATTTCCGTTTTAGACCGGCCTGCAAATAGCCCTGATTTAAATCCCATAGAAAATCTGTGGCATTTCGTAAAAAAGAAAGTCTCAAACAAACGTAACTCCAGTCACAACGAACTCTACGAAGCTTTTGTCGAAGCATGGAATTCATTCCCACTAGAAAAATGTATGAAATTGCTTGAATTAATGCCACGTCGTTGTAGAGCTGTGATTGATAATAAAGGATACGCTACAAAATATTAATTATACTCGTGCTTCGTCCTCAAGATTAGTATACTTACCTAATTTACTTAATATAATAATTAACTATGTAGTAACGCCTAAGTGTTGCCACATTTAGCACTATTTTTAGAAAGAAACTCATCATTTCCGGTCTAAGGTCTGTAGAAGTACCTTTATTAGACCGGAAGTGACTATTTTTGACACATTTTTTATTTTAATCAGAAAAAAAAACTGACCGTGTATTTATTTCCCGCCAATACCGACTTTACCTCCGAGCTCATATTGGCGCGCTCTCGTCATTCGCTCTTTAGTGCTCAGCCACATCGCACATACATCAATCAAAATGCCCAAAAGGAAGCATGATGATGATAGTATTAAATACCTAGCAAGTAAAATAAAAAAATTAGAAAAAAAGTTAAAAAATTCAAACCGGCGTCAACGATTGTCGTCTGAATCTTCCTTAAGTAGCTTAAAAAGTGTGTCTAGTGTGAGTTCGAGGGGCTCGTCACCAGCTGCGCCACCTTATTCGCCGTTATCTGAGAGAGGTTAGTAAATCTAATATCAACTTTATTTCAAATAATGTTTCACCCATGGTGTTATTCCGGTATTTTATCAATACTGTTGCGAGGTCATTTTAACCTCAAGGAATGCGTTACATATTGTTACTGCATTCGGCATCCATGATGTCGTATACCGGTTTTTTTTCATAACCTATGCGTGGGTTGTTACCTTCGAAGAATGCACTAATGAATATTTTTTCATTGCATTCAGCATCCATGATGCCAAATCTGTCTTGAAGACTGATATACAAATTATCCTACCACGAAACGCGGAGTAAATCCGCTACTTTCAAACACCTATGGTGTGCGACTGAAAACCCCTATAAGTAGTTGTTCGGTCAATAAAGACATGCAGTCCGAGGATTGCATGTAAATAATATAATTAACCAACACTCACGTGGAATGGTTATTTATTCGAGATATCTCGATTACAACTAATCTTAGTTCTATCGTCGTTTCAGACTTTACTGAACAACCCCCGATTGCTACGACAGAGCAAACACTCGCCTTGTCGCCAACTGCATCGGAGCCGTTGAATCCTGGGCCGCCACCGGCAGGCACGGTCAACGAATTGAACCAAGAACCGACGAACACCAAAAATAGCGACATTATCGTCGAACTCCCTTTGGTAACATCTGAACCAGGTTTGGATCCTGATTTACTTGATATATTAGGCACGGACCCCTCACACATTGAGGAATATGGTCCAAATATCAATGACGAACTGGCAAGTCGTCTTAACTTCATTGCCACCCATGGACTAGACAAAGAGTGTCGTAAAGAATTATTAAAAAAATACCTTATACCGTCCAATTGTAAAAACTTAGCAGCGCCCAAAATGAACCCTGAAATCAAGGCCGCAACTCCAGACTACGTCCTTAAACGTGATAAATCAATCGAAATCAACCAAAAACAGATCGCGGCAGCTATTACATGCGTTGGTCATATCATGAGTTCACAAATTAAAAACTCTGAAAGAAATAACGATTTATTGAAAAGTCTAATGGATGTCAGTCGTATTTTATGCGATGTTCAATGTCATCAATCAAATTCTCGTCGAAATTATGCACTTTATTCTTTGAAAAAAGATTTAAAAGAACAGATCAGTAATACAAATATTGACGAATTTCTGTTCGGACAAGATTTAACAGAAATCTTAAAAACTGCTAAGGCAGTGTCAAAATCATCTTCTGATCTTAAAGCAGACGCTATTAAAAAATCTAAACAAGGCAGGAATTTAAACCGCAAGCAGGGTCCCGGGAATCGAAGGGCGGCGCCGGGCCCTCGGCGTCACCAACCGCCCTCATCAGCCGGGTTAATGACGAACTACCACCAACCACCGCCACCACCGCCGCCACCACCACCAACGTCAGGTCTGCGCGGTCACTCCTCGACAGCGTCTGCATATCGGCCCAGACAAACGAGGAGGCCCTAAGTGCAGATAAGGTACGCTACGCAGGCAGGCTACAACATTTTTACAAACAGTGGTCGCTTATCACAGAGGACCAATCGGTGCTCTCATGGGTTAATGGATATGAAATTCAGTTTGTTGCGCCTATATATCAGTTAAACCCCCCTATTACAGAAATTAGTTCAAATTTAGAATGGTTACAATATCACAAGTCCACCCAAAAGTTATTAACAATTGGAGCCATTTCCCCTTGTGTACCTTGTGATAATCAATATGTGTCTCGTATTTTTTTGGTACCCAAACCTAATGGAAAGATGAGATTAATTTTGAATTTGAAGAACTTAAATAAATTTATTAATACCAATCACTTTAAACTAGAGGACTTGCGCACAGTCTTAAAATTGATTTCAAGAAACTGTTTTATGGCAACTGTAGATCTTAAAGATGCATATTTTTTAATAAAAATACATCCTAATTCAAGAAAGTATCTACGTTTCATAATCATGGATAAAAACAATCCAAATAGTAAACAAATGTATGAATTTAATGTTTTGCCCTTTGGTATTAGTACAGCCCCTTATATATTCACAAAACTGATGAAACCTGTTGTGAAGTTATTAAGATCCTGTGGATATTTATCCTCTATTTATCTTGATGATTTGTATTTAACTGAATCAACTTATACAAAGTGTAAAGAAAATGTTTATGCAACAACTAAATTGTTACAATCCTTAGGTTTTTTAGTAAATATAGAAAAAAGTAAATTAATTCCGTCCAGGCATTGCAAATATTTAGGATTTGAAATAGATTCAAACAATTGGTGCATATCTCTGCCACAAGAAAAATAGAATTATAAATGAAATTGTAGAATTCAAAAAATTAAAATATTGTAAAATTCGTAAATTTGCACAATTAGTAGGATTGTTAATATCTGCATGTCCAGCCATTGAATATGGATGGTTGCATACAAAGGAATTTGAACGTTGCAAATACGTCAACTTGAAGGGGCATGATGATTATGATAAAATCATAAATATTCCATATTCTTTACACTCTGATTTAGAATGGTGGTTGAATGTCATACAACATTCCGTTCAAAAGATAAAGGAGGATAATTATGCAATGGAAATATATTCTGACGCATCAACAACGGGGTGGGGAGCAGCCTGTAATGGTCAAGTAGCTAATGGCCAGTGGTCTGATTCAGAACGCGTTTTACACATTAACTGTTTAGAACTTTTAGCTGCATTCTTTGCTTTAAAAATATTCGCTAAACATAGTAGAAATTGCCAAATACTTTTAAGAGTTGATAACACTACTGCTGTAAGTTATATAAACCGTATGGGTGGAGTACAATATCCTCATCTCCACGGTATCACTAAAAATATTTGGCAATGGTGTGAATCTCGCCATTTAATTATTGTCGCTGCATATATAAAGTCGTCTGACAATGCCATTGCTGACCGCGAATCGAGACGTTCACATCCCGATGTTGAGTGGGAACTTTAAATAACAGGGTTTAATTTAATAACTAAAAACTTCGGATATCCTCAAATTGACTTATTTGCAAACCGGCTTAACAAAAAATGTGAAACGTATGCCTCTTGGAATCGCGATCCAGATGCTTACGCCATTGATGCCTTTACATTTTCTTGGACCAATTGCTTCTTTTATGCTTTTCCACCTGTAGCTATTATTTTAAAAACGCTTAGAAAAATTATCTCGGATAAGGGTGAAGGCATCGTAGTTGTACCGTCGTGGCCGACCCAACCATGGTATCCGTTGTTCCGCCGGCTTATTATATCGAAAGTAGTAGAACTTGGTTCACCACACTTTACAATATCTCATTCCAGAAGAAATATTCACCAAAACCTTATCCTGGAGGGCGCTGTCTTATCCGCGAAGGCCTTCTGCGAAGGAATATCCCAGTAGCTGCTATGGATATAATGTTGTCATCCTTGTCGGACAATACAATGAAGCAATATGATTCATGCTTACGGAAATGGTTTAATTATTGTATTGAAAACAAAATTAATTTATACAAACCTTCAATACCAACTGTGATCGAGTTTCTTACTTATATTTTTAATGGCGGTAGCCAATACCAAACGGTTAATTGTTATAGGTCTGCAATATCCTTATTATCAGGACCCTTAGATGATGACTTGATTCCAAGGTTCTGTAAGGGCGTATACAAACTTAAACCTCCCATACCTCGTTACAACATAACGTGGGATGCAAATATTCTATTAAACTATTTATCTTCTTTATATCCACATAGTGAAATCACATTAGAACAACTTACAAAAAAATGTGTTACACTTTTGTCTCTTGTTACTGCACACCGAGTGCAAACCTTATCGAAAATTAAGATTAATAATATAATTTATTTACAAAAACAAATAATTATAAAAATTCCGGAACTGATTAAAACATCTAGGGCTGGATCTCGTCAACCAGCCTTACACTTACCTCATTTTGAAGATAGAGTATCCATTTGCCCGGCAGCAACATTAACTGACTATATTAATAGCACTAGTAACATCAGAGATTCTAATAGTTTATTGATTAGTTTTAGAAATCCTCATAAACCTGTTTGTGCACAAACAATAAGCAGATGGATTAAATCAACCATGAAAGACAGTGGAATTGATGTATCCATCTTTTCTGCTCACAGTACCCGCCATGCAGCAACATCAATTGCATATAAGAATGGAGTCAATGTTGACCTAATAAAGAAAACAGCAGGTTGGAGCGGTAATTCCACTGTCTTTGCCAAGTATTATAATCGTCCGGTTGTAAATAATGATGATTTTTCTCTGCTAGCAAGGACGTTAGATACACTTTAAAGATTTGTAATTTTTTTATTATTATTTTTTGTATAAATACAAGTGATCACATTAAATTGTTGTATTTTTATATACCTTATCCATGATAATAAATATTTCCCTTCTCTCAACATCTACATAGTTAATTATTATATTAAGTAAATTAGGTAAGTATACTAATCTTGAGGACGAAGCACGAGTATAATTAATGATTAAACGAACTTACCTTAGTGAAGTTCAATCATAATTATACGAGGTGCTTCGTCCGAAAAGATTAGTATGCACTCCCGCCCACCCAACAAACTGTTGAAAACAGTTTCCCGGTATTATGGAAATATTTATTTGCTCTAAACTTAATGACGAGAGCGCGCCAATATGAGCTCGGAGGTAAAGTCGGTATTGGCGGGAAATAAATACACGGTCAGTTTTTTTTTCTGATTAAAATAAAAAATGTGTCAAAAATAGTCACTTCCGGTCTAATAAAGGTACTTCTACAGACCTTAGACCGGAAATGATGAGTTTCTTTCTAAAAATAGTGCTAAATGTGGCAACACTTAGGCGTTACTACATAGTTAATTATTATATTAAGTAAATTAGGTAAGTATACTAATCTTTTCGGACGAAGCACCTCGTATAATTATGATTGAACTTCACTAAGGTAAGTTCGTTTAATCATTAATTATAAGTTTAAGTAGCCTATACACAGTATCTATTACTTAAATTATATTATGCTCAATAATTAACCTATAAATTATTTATCTTTTATTTTTTTGTATTGTTTCTAATTAGTTGTCCATTATTGCTGGTAGGTACTTTAAACTCATTTAGTTGTTTGTATGAAATTTAATATTGAATCGGTAGGTACTTGTTTAGTTGATATTTGTTGTTTTTTCTAATAATGATAAGTTATTGAACATACTTTATGCTATTGTTGTTTCATTTCCAAATAAAAAGTATTAGGGTCAAATATCTTGTATAATGTTAAGTTTCGTTGGTAGTGTTTCTAATTATATGTCCACCACTGTATAAACTGCACCATTGTCATGTTTAAATGTTATAAAGATTATTTAATGTTTTATTAATTTTATTCAATGAAATGAATAATCAGTAATTGGACACATTATACAACAAAACAGCAATAAAAGATAAGAAAAAAAACCGAATCATGAATATGATGATACAGAAATATGAAGACTGAGGCAGTATAATACGTTTTTAGTAATCTGAAATTAATTAAAATTTCAAAGTATTTAATAAATTTACCGATTACAAAATAAGCACTAGAAAAAGACATTTCTTTGTCATCATGACCTCCATGTAGATTATTTGAGATAATGATGACTTTGGGAGTGAGTATGTTATCATCAGTGATCGGATAATCGGATGCATATTTACCTAAAGTTGAGGTGTTGGCTGTTATGGAATCCACTTTTGTATCTAAAAAAATCCCGGGATTTCGGAATCGACAAATTTAGTGTTTTGATTATAAAATCAAATCGGGTGTAGGTATATTTACTCATATACAGGTGATGGCTAATATGGAATGGAACTTTTTTAACGAAAAAATCTCTAGAAACAATAACTTCATTTTAATTTTTCATTTCTTCAACTACTTCTTCAAGTTTCAAAACATATCATCAAATTTGCGCCACTTACGTCTGTGTGTGTGTGATGTGGAGAGATCTTTTTCAAACTATAAGTGTTTCCTAAATGTAAAAGAAATAGACTAAGAATCGATAATCTCGAAAAAAATATTATTATATACTACAATTCTCTAAATGAAACAGAAGTTAGCAGTTTAGATTTAGAACAGTCACTGGAATATGATGCAACACCATCATGTTCAACACAGACATATAGAGAAATGTTAACGTCAGATTTCAGTGACCAAACCATATTGATAGATAGTGATTAATATAGTTGTAGTAGCCGAGGTAACATTTACGCTCAATCAGGATATCGATAAGGTTGACTGGATAAGATCACCTTTGTACACTTCAATAAAGGATATTTTAGTACTTAATTTATTTAAAATAAATGTATGTTTTGTATCCTGTAATTATGTGCAATAAAGTATTAATGTCATCATCAGCTCATAATGTCCCCACTGCTGGGGCACGAGCCATCCCTATGGATAGTTAGGGAGAACGGGCCATAAACCACCACGTGGGCCCCGTGCGGATTGGTGGTTGTTAACGACTGCTAATGCAGCCGGTACCAACGGCTTTACGTGCCTTCTAAACCACGGAGGAGCTCGAGATGGTAAATTTTTGGTCACTTATCCGATGACCAGCCTTTGCGTAAGTTGCTTTACCTCAGCAATCGCAGACCAGCCGTGTTAACCACTGCGCCATCGAGCTCCTCAGCCATTCAGTATTATTGTATTGTATTTTTTTTTAACTAACACTCACTACTCTTTCTCTTAAACTCTGCATACTCATAAATTGCACGGGGAGTTAAAAATAAACTTCAAGTAAATACACATGAATAATTATGTAATCCCGGAGTTCCAGATTTTTTTAAATAAATACACATGCTAAAGATGTCCTTTCCACATTATGTTACAGAATAGTTTTGCATTCACCAATTTTCTGGAATCCCGGGATTTTTATTTAAAAAACATGTTTTAAGAAGCCGCTTCCATAATTTCCTACTCAAAAATTATGCATCCAATTATCCGATCACTGGTTATCATAGATAAATAGATTATTATAAGAAGTAATAATCATAATTATCAGATTATCATAATATCAATTATCAACAAAACAACCTAAATGATAAAATATATTTTGGGATTACAATAATAGAAATTCAAATAACAAAAAATCATATATAAACTAACCTTATGTTTCAGCATGAGGTTTTGATAGTCGGATGCCATACGTAGCATGATCTGTTGTTCCGTGTTCAAAGGCATTTTGTTGATCTTCTTTTCTCTGTAGTCGCTAATAAGGTTGTATAGCGTATCGCACTGGGGGACCCAGCCTATCAGGCCGGAGTTAGGCGAGAGGGGTATAACAGCGTATCTCTGTATAGCTAGATCGTGCCTATAAGTGTTGGTATCGGCCTGGAGCAGCGTGTTGACGAGGCCGAACAGCTGCATGACGCGCTCGTCCTGGCGCAGGTCCTCGTGGCCTTTCAGTAGGAACATGTATTGCTTGCCGTCCGAACCGTGTATGGTGAGGCGGCGCGGACGTTGCTTCGACTTTATGACCTAAGATAAAATTACAATTTGATGTATATTCGTCGTAATGGCGACATTTATTGTGTTTAGTTTAAGGTGCCCGGCCTCGTCCGATAATCGGTGACCGATTAATTTGACGGCGAAAATGAAACGTATGGAATTCTGTGTGGCAACGCATACATCCTATAAAAGGTCGGTCTATACAAAAATCGGTGCATCCCGGCCAATCTGATTGTCGGTAGAAAATGGAATGATCGGGAATGTATGCGCTAACGCGCACACACTCTCCGACAGTCACCGTAAGGGAAGGATAAAGCCACCGTCGAAGTTTTTGTTGAGTTTCTTGCGCCCATTCTTCTCCACAGCTAAAAAATAGACGTCCTGAATGTTTCGGCGATTGAAAGCACTTTTCTAAAATTTATTTGAATATAAATATTTGACTTTGACTTAGACTTTGAAAGTGACAGACGTTTGCATTGACTACCATCGGTCACCAAGTTTGCGGTGCAAAAAAATCGGTTCTACAAAAAGTCGGACGTGGACGAGCAGCTTTATTGTTAAAAACATTTGTTGGCTGCAAGTGATAATTTGTAAAGTTCGCAAAATGCTAATGTAAAGTTTTCTCAATACTAAATAACAAATCACTCTTATCGTCAACATCTAATTACAACTCATTAGGTTTTAAACAATGCTTATTTAGCTGCGTTTAACTAGTTCCATTAATCATTGAATAAAGTACCAATATTTTTAGTGAAGGTAATTTACATCTTGATATTAAAAAAAACAACCCAAGATAAAATATTACTTGTGTTAAATAGGTGTTTACTGTTATTAAGTGATATTTACTAACAAAAATTGTTTCATTCCTTTAATAATGTAACATGTTAGTTTGTAAGGTATTTATTTACGCATTCATTGACTGATGTAAAATTATGAAGAAAAAAAATCAATAAGCTAGTTTTTGAGAAAATTTCGACTGCTAATTAGCGGCTGCGTCGTAGTTTCACAAATTTTCAGGAATCGACAACTTTTTAATCTTCTACAGAGTTTCACACTAAGAGCCTAATTTTTAACTCTCAAAATCACAGCTTGACCACGTTAGCTGCTGTTCTATCGAGTCTGTCTCTAATAAGAGCCAGTCTCTATATGAGCCATTCTCTAATATGAGCCAGTCACTTATATGTGTCTTAACCCTTTAAGGGACACATGCTGAATTTTTTATTGGTTTTCGAGTCTTCAACCTTATCAAGAACCTAAAGTTAAAATTATGGTCTAACTAATATATTGCCAAAAACCCTATTAATCCGTCGTCAGCCATGAATACAGGCACAATAGAATTTAATTGTTTGGCGGCGCTGATCAGCGCTCGCGCATATCAAAGGTAAAATGTCAACTGACTTGCAAATGGCTGTGTATATGCGAGATCCTGATGACTTTCTCGTCGGGCACGTAGGACCCGGGCACGGCCAGCTCGAACTCCCGGCACGTGTGCAGCCGGCGGCTGACGTAGCGCAGCTCCAGGGAGGTCAGCGAGCGGAACTGCGCCATGATGCGCCGTAACACGTGGTAGTACAGCTCCCACGACTCGTTTAGGTACCTGTCCTCGGCGGTCGCCTGTACAAAGCAATAGTGTAACTTGTACATCAATGATTTATTTACATATAATTTTACGCAAATATTGTTGCGAACAAATTACAATTTGAGAAAAGACAGTGTTGAAAATATCCTTTGGCATATAAAGTAAAAGTAGATGGTGTTGATTAATTTCGTCGAGTTGGATTGAGCCACGATAGCATAGTTGGCAGTGCAACTGACCCGGCATGTCATGGGGTGCGGGTTCGAACCCCGCTCGTGGAATTTTTTTTCAAGTCTTTTTTTAAATTGTCAATATCATCATCATCACCAGCTCATTTGGGGCACGAGCCATAATGAGAGTCTATGAATAGAAACACCACGGGAAGAACGGGATATAAACCAACACGCGAGCCTAGTGCGGATTGGTGGTTGTTAACGACTGCTAAATGTAGCCGAGACAAGCGGCTTACGTGCCTTTCGAAGCACGAAGGACCTCAAGATTATAAATTTTTGGTCACCCATCCGATCGACTTTTGCAAAAGCTACCTTCAACAATCGCAGACCGTGCGTATTTGCCACTGCGCCATCGAGCTCCTAATTACTTTTACAATCGGCGTCAAAGCGATGTGAGCGTTGAAATGTACAAGAATATAGACATTTGACAAAAATCAACCTTATGTCAATGACAGTTGAGTACACTTTGATTGTTGTCTGAGAACATATGAAAGGGCACCTTAAAGTCTTGAACCGTTCGATGTGGAGATCCTTGACGGAGGCCTCTGCTCAGCAGTGGACGAAGAATGATAATGATGAATAAAATATTTAATGGTTGAATTTGGTAAGACATCACAGACACAAGCTAAACTTGTAAATTTTTTACATTTCAAATGAAGACAAACCTTATACAATTCACTCCAACGCTGCGCTTCTTTTAGATCCCTGCCATACATTTGGAGAAAAGAGATTTCCTTCAACGTCTCCGGCGGTCGATCCAGCATTGCGTGCATCTTATCTAGTGTCCTAAACATGCCACGGAAATCCTTTTCGGTAGCGTAAAACCTAAAAGTGTAAAATGAATTAATTTGCTTATCCTATAGTAATAAAAGCAATTTCTTTTAATAATTAAAGTTTAGTAACCTGGAGGCTTCGTCGATTGCAATGATAACCTGGTCATGCCACAAAATAGCAACCTTGATCAGCTCTTCAGAAATAATGGCGGCTTCATTGACTAGATTCTGTGAGTGCGCGCACATCGTCTTTAATACGTAGCTGGCAGCATTCTTCCGGGACACGAACGATGACTTCATAGCCACCGTCAAGGGATAAACCAGCGCTTGGGGATGCAGCTTGCTAATATCAATAAGCAAAATGTGTACTAACTTCGCTACAAGACTTCTCGGAGAATCTATCCTAGCTATGAGCTGCGGGATCACTTGAAGCCATATCTTAATATCTATCTGTCTTATCCCCTCAAATAAAGCGTCGTATATAGCTGTGTTATGACCGTAGTCGAACCACAAAGTTAGTAGCCGCAACGTATCTTGTAGGGCACTGCCATTTGACAAGCTAATTGACTTAAAGAATCCTTCTATGGCCGGTATCGTGTGCGTGTTAATGAAGTCGGGTCTCGACACCTTTTTCTCAGTAGAGCTCCCAGCCGTACTGCTTTCAGATGCGTTGTCTTGTAGTTTGAAAAACAAAACAGTTTCGAAATTCATGCACGCCCACGCGTGGCACGCTTTGTACCAGTCCGGCGCCAAGTTGGTGGCTGCGGCGTAGTTTCTCAAAATTTCGGGAATAGAAAGCTCGTTAATCTCTTGTAGAGATTCACACCAAGAGCCTAATTTCAAGTGGCAGCGCGCTAACAATCTACTCTGGTCTTCGCTATCTGGCTCTATATTGTCGACGAATCTCTGCAGAACGTCGTACGCGATACGCCTGTTGCCGGCGTCCCAAAGATTTTTGCTGTACGCCATAATTACCCTGGGCTCTTGCACGCGCAACAGTATATCAGGATTATTGACGGGATCGCAACCTAATATCGAGAGCACAATCTTGTGCGCTTCATTGAACGCTCCGGTTTTTCGACATAAAGAGGCAAACTTTAGCCACGTCTGGAAATCTTCACGGGGGGATAGTACCAATCCGCGTATCTGCAACATCTTCCTCCAATCTTCTACGAGCCTTTGGCCTCCTTGGAGCCTTAGCCACCAACTTTTCCTTATAGTGTTTCTTCTTTCTTCCACCAGCTTGTAAGTGACAACTTCTTCTAACTCCGTTAAAAGTTGAGCGTTTACTAAAGCGCCGTAAGCTCGCTGGTAACTTTCTCCCACAACAGCTGTCAACTCCCCATCTAGCATGCCCCTTGCAGAGTCAATGTAGTGCCTGGATTCTGACCAATGGCCTTCATGAATGGAGAGTATTGCTCGGTAGAACGCACCCTCTTGAGACTCTTCAGATATGCAATCGACATATTTCTTCATCGAGTCCCACTCTTGCAAGCCCCAAGATGCAGCAGCGGCGACTCTAGCGGACTTCTTGATGATTTCATCACTCATATTACCCCATTGCTCTGTGGAAATGTCGTGGAGTTTCCGCCATTCTCCCATAGCTTCGAGACACCTCATGAGACCGAGTTTTGAATCGCCATCTTGAGGTTCTGTTTCTAGTTTCTTGTTGTACAGATCTAGTGCTTGCTCCCAGTTGTGAAGCTTCTCGTACCAGCGCACGTGGACGTTTAAGGTGCAGTTGCCCTCTTTCTGCTGCGTTATAACCTTTTCTAGGAGACCACTGGCTGCTTCCCTCTGTTGTAGTTTATTGTTTATGTGAATAAGCGCCTCCACTACTTGCGTAGTTGGATTTCTTCTATATTCCTCTTCCTATGAACAATGTGAATGCACTTTTGAATTACTGATAATCATAACATAAATTTACAAGAAAACGCATTATAATAATATGGTGCAAACAAACTAAAAATCATAAGGTTTTAATATTGTTACTATTTACAGCTAGGGCAGTCTAATTAGTAGCGCGCCGAAGAAAAATCAGCACTTTTTCAAAACTCATCTAATTTACTAATAAGACTTGAATGGCACAATACCTTATAATACAAAGCTTTTGCATAAGCTCTGCATTTGATGGCTGTATCGCCAAGCAACTTGATCGGTATAGGCAGCGCTCCCTTCTCGCAATGTTCCATGAATTCCGCCAGATTTAACACAGTAAGGGCTAACTCAGGTGAATCGGGAACAGTTAAGGCCCTCTCTAGGGCCGTGACTAGTTCTTTGCGAGCCCTTTCGTCGAGCTCCGTCCAACAAGACATAAATGCGAGATTAAACAAATCGCGCGCTAGTTGAGGGTAGTGCTGCGCGAGAGATGAACACGCCCTGAAACAAAAAACAATCTCAAAGCACGCGACAAGAAAAGCATACATAAATAACAAAAAAACATTAATAAACCAATAACTATATACCAAGTACTCGCAAATCGCTAGTAGGTATCAACACCAATACAAATTTCTGAGCATATTGTACACAACCAACTCTTGATGATAAATTTTTCTGCTGTTTGTTTTACCATCTCTGTGGTTTGTGGTTTAACCGCCTTTCAGAACCAGAGCCTGGTTTCGGTTCTTAACAAGGGCTGTATACCTATCATCGTACTCGGTTTGGATAGTGTTAGTTTTTTAAATTTATATCATTTAATGAGGGTGGGGATGGATTTTTTTTATTTTTTCTATTAGTTTCAACTTAAAATATGACATTAATTTTTTTCTGTAGTACTGTTAATTACATCATTTACAATATTTTTTCAAAAATTTTAAATATCACCACGTGGTTTTGTTTTTCCGTAAAGATCACTACGCGGCTGTCGGATACGGTGACGTCACGTCATCCGACTGCCAGCAAAGTAAGCGTGTTTTAAGCAAATTAATTATGTACAATAACTTTGTAAATACTTATCGTACCGAAGTGAAACAAAAACTATACGTTTTGGTTTCACTTCGGTACGATAAGTAAAAATAACCTTTTTTTTATCTTTCCCAAGTCCATTCTATTCAAAAGTATATTCATAATGGAACTCGAAGTTCAAAAGTGTATCTGTGTGTATGTTGTTGAAATATTATTTCGAATTTCGGTTTACCTTAGAGCAGGACTATTAGACTCCGAAAGAAAACCAATACTAAGGTGACGCAGCCACTCCAACCAGTCCTCCTTCGAAATGATGTTGCTCGTCGACCAGCACTTGCGGAGGTTGTTACTGTTCACTGTAAGTTTTTGAATGCTCTGCATATCTCCAGCGTTTGCTAACATCTGGAAAAGAAACCATTTTTTAGAGACCTGACGTAATTATGAACGTCGAAAATGCTTTAAAAATTTTTTATTGTAAACAAGGAAAAAATTGTCTTTATTCTATTTTAGAACAGAGTCTTGAAAAATTTACTCACATCATTTTTCTGGTTACGCAACCGCGATTTCGTTTCATCTAAATAGTCATCGTCTGATGCCAGTGTAGATATGACCTGGAGGCGCGTCACCAACACGATATAGTTGGGACACTGGATTTTGTGTTTGAGGAGTAGTCGCTCAACTGACGGTATATAGTCAATGTACTCACGCCCCAGCTGCACGATCAGAGCGCAAAGCGTGTTCATAGCAGTACCTCTTAACGTAGGATTATTTTCTAATACTTTGGCAAGTGCTTGTATTATCACAGCGGAATACGGTTTCAAATATAAATACATACACAGGTGCTCCATAGTCTCCATAGCCAATTTGGACGTAGACAAAGGTATGTTCTTTCCGTCAAAAAGTCCTGTGATAGCCGGTACCACCGATAAGAGCACGTCATCCAAGTTGTTTTCGAACTTTTGTATGGTTAACAACAATTTCTCAGTTAATATTTTGTCTTTGCTCCTATCGTATTTGAGAACTCTTAAGATGTTAGGCAAAATTTTTCTTAAATATATTTTGAACTCTGTTCCAATAGCAACTGTAATATGTTCTACCAGCATGATGAGTGTGGGCTGCAGCTGACTATCGGGTGTCCAATACTCCCTGATCATATCAAATATATCTTCAAGGTAGTTTCGAATGTGAATTTTGACCACAGAAATCAATTGAGCCAACTGAGTCAGTAAAAATTCGCGAAAGCAGTTGTTGTCGGTGTTACGGATCACATATAAAAGGCTGGGAGTGACCCGTGATATATACGGTACGCATTTGATACCCAATGACTGGAAGATTATCGTCACTGAATGCACAACACTTGTGTGATGCTGCACCAACATAGGGTCCCGGAGAATGCTCATCAGTGACGTCACTACTATAGCTGGGTAGAACTCATCAAGAACCAAAGGCGCCATTCTGATCAGCATGTCGCTCATGCTTGTATTTAAATAATCATTCTTCGCATTTTCTGTCACAGGTATTAATGTTGAAACTGTTTGGAAATCAATTAAACCTTTATTGACTTTATGTTTATAAGGATCCAATGCTCCCAATAATCCTAAGACACGAATGGTCTCTCGTCTATCCCTGCTCTGTTGTTCCGTTCTCAAAAAGTTAAGCAATAGATCCATCAAGTTCGTATATTCCATGTATGGTAATATGACGTGTCCCGTAGCGCAAATAACTTGCCCGAACGACCACAAAGCAATACTTCTTTTTTCAGGTTGATTTGGATCTGCGAATGTCTCGATTTGGAAAGAGAGTAAGTCATGTAGCCATTGGTTTAAAGCATGCCCACCACCATTAACCTCAGCCAAGTCTCCGATTGCTTTCAATATTGTTGATATCATTGTGGTATTGCTTTCCTTCTCTCTCAATTTTGGAACAAGAACTTTAAGTATAATATCCACAAACTGTTGTGTGATCCTAGGTGCGTGACAGATTATGTTATTCACCATTCTGAGAGCTTGCTCTTTATTACGTGTTGATTCAGAATGTTGTAGTTCCATTAAAACTTGTACAAATAGTTGGCGTAATGTAGGTGTTGTATAACTCGGGTTTATATTGCTCAACCTACCAATGACACACAGGGCTAATTCGCCCACTTCAGTACTTGAGTCATTGATCGCAACGAACAAACAACTGAGATGTTCTTCCACAGCTAAATATTTATCAAACACTGGATTTGTGAATACTTCAAGGACTTTATAACGGACTTCTGGGTCAAAATCGGATCTCCCTACCGACAAAAGTTTTCCAATAGATTCATCTATAATCAGATTTAATGTTCTTGAGTTAGTCTGTGCACACCTTTCAATTGCTTTCACTAACAACTTTGCAGCAGTTTTGACTGCTTCTAAACGTATATCATGTTGTTCACTAAGCAAATAATGATCTGTGCATCTTCTTATAAAAGACATTAAAGTGTTGGCCCACTCGAAATCAAAGGACCCTAAGGTACGCAGAGCTAGTACCAACTTAGTAGCATCATATGGTTCCACTAACATTGCATTGGACATCATGTGAACAATTTGTTGTTCCGAATTATTAGGAACATATGGTTTCTTTCTCAATATCAGTGATAGCATATTTATTAATCTATCAGAGATTTCTTTCTTCAAAGAAGGCATATTATAACTTACCTCTCTAAAGCAAGTAGTGAGCTGTGGACTTAAACCTGTGGCACACATTGGATCTAGTAGTTCCCTGACATCATTAACAACATTTTCCTTCATGGCAAATCCTAAAAGTGTAACACAATTAAACAAAGGAGTATCAGATCCGTTACGTTTCTTTGGTGTATCCTTAAAAGGTAAGGTCAATTTTATAATTTCAATAATTCGTGACAAGTATTGCTGAATATCAGATTCTACGGCAACACAAATAAGACCTAACGTTGTAAATGCCATCGCTTTTTCCTTTTCCCTTCCACGTAAAAAAGTTATTAAATGATTTATCGTCGATTTAAGATGTCGCCTAGCAAATGCTTCCCTATTGAATGCAGCAAGTCTTGGTATCAGCAAGAGAAGCATTTGGTGTACATTATTTGATCTAGATATTTGTTGAGCCATTACTTCTGAACAAATTTTCTCGTATTTCTCTGCAATAAACTTTTTGCAAACAGCAGATTCATAAACAGGACTACATTCGATTTTTTCATCTGGAAAATTCTGTGTTATCCATGAGTTCTGTACTTTTGAACCAAAAGAAGACATATCGTCAGATGTTTCTTGTTCAGCATCTAATTTCTGCATTAGCATTGTATATTTTTTCTCCCAGGCAGCATTTGAACACCTTAAGAGCTCATTCAAAATCAATAAGGCACCATGGACGTAATCATCTCTGCTCAGTCCCCTTTCTCTTATGCTTTGATCAGCAAATGAACTTATGGCTTCTTCATAACAGTCAGAGTACCAGTCAACTCTATTACTATTTTCAGGTATTTCTTTTTGGGCAGTCACAACAAGAGCTGCTCTCAGTGCTTTTGCTGCTGCTTCTCTAATCACATCTTTTGGATCACGGAGGGCAATCATAATCTGTCTGAAAAATCTATTTATATTCTGGTAAAAATGTGATGGCATAGCAATAGCTAGCTCTCGAAGTATAAGTACGGCTGAAAGTCTTTTTGCTTCATTTCTTTCTTCATCAAGCCACTCATAAGCCCTCTTGATTTCAAAATCCACATACTCTCCACGTTTGACACCTAAGGTTGCAGCTAGACGACCCATAGTTTTAGCTGCTAACTCCAAGACACTTATGTCTGAGGTAGGAAATATATTTCTTAGATAATGTGCATAGCGGATTGTTCTTGTCTTAGTTGTCTCAGTGTCCCCACCAATAAGACAGACTGGAAAAAGAAAAACATGGATTAATTGCAATAGACTAGTTAAGTATTTTGTTTATAAAATTCAAAATACTTTATTTTACAAGATAAATATTCAATTACTACATTATCCCCTTGAGCGTCGAGCGACCCGCATGTGGCTGATAACAATTAAAATTCTATTGTGTCTAGGTATTCAACTCTTGAGCTCTTATCATAAGTAAGAGATTTGCCTGTCTGTTACTACCATATAGCTTTTGATTTGGAAATCTAAAACTTGGGTAAGTACATACATTTAAGTATATATAAACATTTAAATAACATTTAAGCTACAAGCATTCTTGTATGATAAATTAAGAAAATTATTTTTCCAAACAATTCTAGAGCAGAGAGACAACTATAGTCAACATATAAATAAGATTAGTAAATAGTTTAAGCAAGTTACTTGAAAACATTGAAAACTTGTATAGAAAAAATCTATACATACAACTTTCCAGCAGTTTATTGTAGACAATTTATATTCTAACATATCAACTTCCAATGTTCTGTTATTTTAGAATAATTATGAAGGTCTTCTTAATTAAATTTACAAAGCCAGCAAGAATAGAAAGGTCTACCTACACAGAAGTACATAGCTAATATCAAATCTGTACTATTAAAATAAAGGTACCTATAGTAAGAATGCCAGCTTTCTTTTCGTTGTTGTCGTAGCTGGAAGTCATAGTGTGTATATGCTGGTTGAAGTCGTCCATCACTTGCGACATGCAGTCCTGAGACATTTCACGCAATTCAGTTTTTGCGAAGTGTAATAACTCACGAATAGCTTTATGCCGGGTCTCCGTGTGGCGAGCTTTAAGCCCCGACACTAATTCAGTGACTTGATTGCTCGACATGATGCTCATTGCACTGTTATTCCACATCAAAACTCAGGTTACAAGCCAATTTACCACCATTACAAATTATAAATTAAATGATTAGGTAAAGCAATAGGCACTTGCTACAGTCACTTATATATTTTTTTGGTTATACTACATTTTTGATTATTAAACCCAATCTAAAATACGGAAGACTTCCAGAATCCAAAATATAAACAAAACAAATATTCAGCAAACATGCGGCCATTGACCACAGACAGACAGACAGATGACAGTTATAGGGATGCGAAACGAGAATTTCAGAATAATTACTAAAGCTTTTTTTTTGGTTATACTACATTTTTGATTATTAAACCCAATCTAAAATACGGAAGACTTCCAGAATCCAAAATATAAACAAAACAAATATACAGCAAACATGCGGCCATTGACCACAGACAGACAGATGACAGTTATAGGAATAGGGAAGCGAAACGAGAATCTCAGAATAATAACTAAAGCAATAGAAGGAAAGTTAAAATAAAAAACGTGCAACTATGTCTAGTTCCGTTAAAGGTCCCAGTACACAATGGCGTATGCTGGCCCACTACAGGCCATCGCCATTGTGTACAGGCGGTAATAGTATACAGTGGCGGACAATTGTCCATGATGGCGCGCAATCGGGAAGTTGTCGGTTTTTTGAGCACACTGCTGTCGTAGTATGGCCTGTGGTGTTCACTCACACAATGGCCCATGTCCATTGTTTTATTTTTGTTTAGTTCGTCACCGACCGCTGACCGGGATAGTGCACTTTTTTGTTGCGTGCTAGTTTGAGCGTTTGATCGCCTAAAATGTCAGTACCGTGGAGCAATGAAGAGAGAGACTTTCCAGTTTATAGTTTTAATGTCACTTTCTTTTTTTAGTTCCGAAACAAGAATTTGTAGGGAGTCTGCAATGCGATTCCATGCATCATTGACCTGAAAACATCGTACCTACATTACTGCATATTATGTTCAGACGAGGCTCTTCTATCGCCTATGTTCATCACTCATCAGGGATAATGTAGGATTCTAATGCTAAAAGAATTTTTCAAATCAGTCCATTGGTTTCGGAGCCTATTCAATGCTTATTCAATGCAAACAAACAAACAATCAAATCTTTTCTCTTTATAATATTAGTATAGAAGTATACTTGCAGTATATAAATAAATAGCCGCGGCCGTAATTACTTGAACGTCCATCGCAAGTGTTTTGCCAGGCAGCAATGAACCATGCGCCATTGTGTGAACATCAAGGATCGTGGCCTACAGTTGTGCATTGCAAATCATGGCCTATCACAGGCCATTGTGTACTGGGGCACGGTAATGTTATCTTTACCGTGACTGGGGCCTTTATGGCTAGAAATGGAGGTTGGAGTGCGACAAATGGTTGACACTTATTTTTTATTTTTTGTTTTGTTATGTCATCGGTCATCAGATGAATTGTCAAAATACGATTTCTGAATCCCTCCATCTCTTTGAATCCCTCTTCCCGGCCAAATTCAGAAGAACTTTGATTTAAAAGCTCCCATAATTATTTCAGATTTTAATAGTATTTCTGTCTAGATTGCACGAATGCTTTAGATTACTAGAAATAGTGAGTGTGTGGCCTATGTGGTACAATTTTTTTTGGAGTTAGGGCTGCAAGTTTTATTAAATTGGAAAGTAAAATTGAACTTCAAAAAAGCATAGTCACATTTGCTTTGCATTTTACTATGTATTCATTAATATGTAAGGAAAATATGAAATGAAGGCGCCTTAGAGAATATGCGGTTCCTACATTATTTCTTATGGATGGATCTGATGAATATTAGGTATTAGTTGTAAAAGAAAATACTTAAATTAAACGGTGAACCGTCAAAACTTTATTTTATAGTATTACAGAAACTGTTAATGAAAACCTGTGAAGACAACATTGCACAGGTCTGTAGATTGATTGATTCATTTGATCAAGAAACTCCTCAGAATCTTAACACAATTGAATTCAATTCAATTCAATCATTTATTGCTCTCCATAAGTATACATGAGAATAAAAAAATGACAAAACACAATGACATGTCGTACAAAAGGACAGGTACATAACATTGTATAATGGTGAATTATTAACTTAGATGATATTGCATCTTATTCATTTATTGCACTTATGTATACAGTATCACTTTTATACAGATATATAGTAATATAATAGAATATGATGGCCTGTTACAAACCCTGTTAGCGCATCGCAAAATTATAACTATTCTTTTAAATACTATCTCAGTAAAATGGGTTGGGTATATGTTCAAAATATTTTTATTTGTAAAAAAATATATGTAATTTCAAGATATCATACCGATAGATATTTTTGAGACACGGCCGTATATCTTTCCAAATTAATGAATCGGCAAAGTCCTTGACATCGTGCTCAACGATCTAGCACCGAAGTCCTGTAAGTTATTTATTTAATAAAAAAGCTTTGATTCATATCTGAACCTATAAACATTTATAATAATGTTAATTTTTTTTGTAGAAATCTTTGGCGCAGATGACAAGTGGGACATATTCAGAACTTGTTTATAAAAATCTATTAATTTTGAAATTAATGTTATTATTTACGAAACCATATTTTTATAATAACAAATTCTGTGAGATTAATTTCTACAGTAATTAATATCGTATTGTTTTCAAAGATGATTAAAACTTTTTTCTGTATACCTACATACTAGCCCTAGCCCATCTTTAAAAAAATATGAGTAAGTTTTTTTAAAAGTTTAATTAAGTTTGTTTTATTTATATAAAATTGTATATAAAACTAAATGCGAGTAGATTCATTAAGGCGAAGGGTAAGGCACACTAGCGCCGCTAATGGGTTTAATTTGATAACTGCTAAACTGGATTTTTTTTAAACATTGCGGACCTTCCGACACTAGGCAAACATTTATTATTTAATAATTGTGCACTACTTTTAGGTTTGTTTTTGTATTCATTCGCTAACACCAAAAGTGGCCATTGTTTGTGAATAAATGCTATAGCCCGTTTTGTGAATAAACCACGCAACAAAAAGTAGTGCACAATTATTAAATAAATACTGTGGATGCTTTCCTGTTATCGGACGGTACGCAATGTTTAAAAAAGATCCAGTCCGTAAGTAAGGCGGCGCTAGTGTGCCTTACTCTTCGCCTTAACCCCTTGAGCGACGATCGACCACCAGAGGGTCGACCGCCTAGCTCTTTCGCTTTCGATCGCTTTGAAGGTGAGGCGAGGAGGAGGCGTCATCTTGTCATTTCGAAAGCAATATGAAAGCAATATCGAAAGCTATAGGCTAAGCTTTCGATATTATTCGATATTATATTTCGATATTATATTAGGAAGCGAGGCGAGGGCTTCGCCTTCAAAGCGATCGAAAGCGAGAGAGTTAGGCGGTTGGGGGGCAGGTGGCCGATAACAATTAAAATTTTATTGTGTCTGGTATTCGCGCGCTCGAGCTCTTATTATTAATGTTTCTTTTTAATGATTAGTTTGCTGTTTGATAGTGCCATTGATTGTTTGGGTTCTATTATTGTCTATTTATTGTCAATTTAAAACGTATTTTTAATAAATATAGTGGCAAAATAAATACTATGTTGTTGTTTTCAATTATTTATATCGATAATAAAGTCGGTGTGGTAACACATTACCTCAAATATGACGTCATAATTTCTTGTACAACCTTCGAAATTACAAAAGAAAAGGGACAATGTATCTTTTTCCAATACATCACCTAGGTTCAATAGTAAAAATAGTACGAACTGATGTATGTGTTGCTATTTTAGTCCGGTTTCTATAGCTTTAGTTATTGTTCTGAGACGAGAATAGTTAGGTACATTATAGGATTGTGGAAGTTCAAATATATCAATTAAATATTATGATATTCTCCGTTACATAACAAGACTTCAAACCTAGTTTGGGTGTTTGTTTTTGACTAAAAGATGGTTCATTTATTTCTATTTCGTTGTCAAAGGTCAATTTATGTGTAAATAGTGATAATGTTGTTAATACTAATGAAATATTACGTAGTACATTCTATCATGTTGATAAAAGCAATATGTTTTCAGATTTAGCTTCTTAATTTCATGATCACATATTGATAGATGGAATAGAACTCACTACCCAGAGTAAGCGGTTTCATCAACTTATTCAACTGATAGAAAGAGGTTAAAAGGTACAATATATTTATTTACAAACAAAGACAAAAACAAGATAATAATTAAACTACTTAAAATTAAACTTACAAAAAACTATAAACTAAAAATGGGCAGAGTGCCCAGTAAGCTAGCAGCATTGCCACGTTGGATAGCTATGCTTATACGCTGGTCCAAGTAGCTGCTAGCTCTGGGGTACCGGGTGGTTTCTACTTATTTTATAGAAATATCTTTAAAGAGTTTGTGAACAACCGGGCCCCATGGACCTAAAGTCTCTACCCCAACCAAACGGCTTAAATATGAGATCCCCAGACAGATTCTCATACTTTCGCCGTTTGAGGTTCTCTGCATGATTTGCAGCCGCGCCAACGCTAACAGAAGTGCTTGGAATGTGGGACGGTGCAAGCGTATCGACACAAGTAGCATCCCATACCAGAGCCCGTCCCATCCTCCAAGGTACTAGGGTCATACCGTCCGGTCATTTGCCGTCATCACGTGCCAGACCGGAGGGTCAAGTACCGCTGGTACTCCAGCGGTGACAAGGGCCCGTCGAACCACGTCATTGAGGTTATGATAAAAACAATGCGACCAGCACTTCTACCACAGGACAGCCCGTGGTGACCAAGGCTGTCTACGGGCGCGTCGCAACGACATTGATGAGGGATGATACTGGGGGCGCCAAGACGCAAGGCAGTGGCAAGGCGAAAAGTACTGCGGTCCAGCAGAGTACCCGTATTAGGAAAGGGTAATGCCTGCAACCAAAGACCTGACTCCCATTTCCCTACAGCTAAGAGGCGGGCGCTCTCTGCAGGGCTAGAAGACGTGTTGATAAGGTTATTACGCAACAGTCCGCAGAGAGGCTCGTCCCAAAGCCTTTGGGAAGAGGTGTTTGTGGGATAATTGGAATTCGGACAAGCTGCACTCCAGGCGGCCTTGGCCTCGTCCAAGTGAGAAACTAAAGGGGAACACAATGTGTGTTCCAGTATCTTGTTGATAAGATGTTGAGTAGCATGGACCGAAGACAAGAACGCCGGAAGGGACACGTCAGTAGTTTTACGGATACCCAGGCCACCGAACCTAATAGGGAGTGTTGCTTGGGTCCAAGAGCGGTCACTAAAATAGTTGTCAAAAAGTGTGTAAGCGTATGTTTTATGTATGGTGCTATATAAACTGTTGAGAAGGTTCGGAAATTTCCAAAGCTGACAACACCGCAAGACATACGTGAACTTTGGAATGAATAAAGAATAACGTAACAAAGTAAAAGCCATAAGACAATTTATTTTAAAAAGGCGTTCTAACGTATCACTAAAATTTTGTAAATTTCCATTTATAAAATCTGGGAGGGAATCATCTAAAATACCCCAAGAGGCGAAGAGATCTTTTGTCGATCACATTAAGTTGAGGCGCCACTTCTCTGAAGCTAGAAATAATGGCGTCTAATAACACCTCACCACCTGTATTGATCAAAAATGATTAATTTATGGTTTTAATTTGATTTGATTGATGAATTAATTAATGGTTGAAATGTAAATTGATCGAACAATTAATTGCACACAACATTTGCTCATTTTGCATTTTGAAATCAAAATCTATTTATTCAATTTTTTTCTGATTATGCCACTACGTGCGCGTACATCCCTATCTTACGTTCAAGAACAAGAATAACTAATTCAAAATCAATTAATGACACAAATCATATTTTTTTAGGTTTCATAATGTAGAAACTTAAGCTAATAATATTTGTTTAAATCGTTTTCATTAAAAACTGTTTTCCAAATATAAAATAATAATATATATAATATATATATATTGCAGATAATTTTAATTAATTTTCTCAATATAGCAGCACTAAACTATTCTTGTCCTTTTCTAACTTTCTTAAAAAGATAGAGACAAAGTTCATTTTACAATGCATCAGTGTAATTTCGAACGAGGATGACGCGTGTATTTTCAATACTTTCTCGTCATCTCTTCTTTTCAACACACTAGCGAGAAACGTCAAACAGCTGAGCGAGGTGACTGATTGCTTGTCGTTTTGTGGCTTGCTCCTTGTGTTCTTCTTTACTAATCTGTAATTCGGGCAAAATTTTGAGAAACAGTGTATTCATAAATATCCTCCAGAGCTTAAAGAAGCATTTTGAACATGAGTGAATTAAGTCAAGAGGAGGTAAGTGGATTTTTTGTTTTGTAAACGAACCTTGGCGTAATGCGTATGGCCAATCTAATTTCGTAACAAAACAAAGCGTTGGTGTGTCTAAGAGGCGCGTATTAGTTCTTACACGTGCTTAGAGACTTCGTGTTCCTTTATTACAGATAAGAAGACGACGCTTAGCCCGTCTGGCTGCGTTGAGTGGTGCGGGGTCAAGTCCATCCCCGGCCAGTCCCCCGGCCACCCCAGGCGCTTCTATGCCGTCGCTTGATTTACAACCAACCCAACTGTCACGACTCTCACCTGCCTCTACACCACGCACTTCTACAGAACCAAATACACCCGATGTTGGAAACACAAACAAAGAACCAAATTATAATGACGGGGTCAGTAAAAGTGATGTAACAGATCAAACGAAAATACCAGCTGATGGACTAATTGTGACTGAGAAAACAGACAATAACTTATTAGATGAAATGCCTGATACAAAAATGACCGATCTGTCACAGACCAGACAGTACAATAGTTTTGACTCGATGGGTGATGATACATTATTGAGTTGTGGCTCTGTTAGAGTTAGCAGTTTGCCTCAATCAACTATTGGTGGTTCAGAAGGCACTTCAACAAGGGAGGACAGTACATCTAGGTCAATATCTCCAGCACAGTTTGCAGAACCTTCACCAGTGAGACCTCGACCAAGTAATGTGTCTCCTAGTTGTTCTCGGCGATCTCTGTCTATGGAAGTAGACGATTCATCTGAAAGAAACTCTCAGTCAGAACAACAACATGAACCAATGGAAGTAAGTCTACTTTATTCTTACTTTATTTATTTTTTAAGTAGGTACATGATAATATAGGCAGTTTATGAAACTTCTAAACTCTCTTCTTAATATTCCACTAAGTTCTAAGTTATCACTATTAAAAAACTATTAAACATATGAAAATTTAACTAATAAATATCATTAATTATTTATTTAATTGAATTAGTGAGTAGAAAGTGTTCAATTAAGCAATGATTTTTATGAAATTTTGTTTCAATTCATTTAAAATGAAATGATATTGATTTCTTGTTTCATAAAATTGATTTGTGTTACTAGTTTACTTACTATACATACATTATGCACATTTATTACAAAGGCTTACATACAGTGAATTTTGTATTTTTTGAAACCTTTATTGATCAGTTAAAATGCCAGCCTGTTAAGGCTTGTTATACATTGAATAATTTTTTTCGAGAGAGAAACTTCTGTTTTCTTCTGACACCCTTTTCATCGTCACTGGGTTTCAAACATGGATTAAATTATAATGATGTTTAATTTAAGTTCTGTCAATATCCTAGGTAGCAGTAGTGCCAACATCCTATAAGATTTCTTTTTGTGTTTATTTAAATTAATAATAGTAATAATAAAGCAGTACTCCTTGACACGGCACGTATTGTCAGGAGGTTCCTCACTCTCCAGCCCTGACCACCAGTAGCTTGGGCCCTGCCCCGCTGCTGGTGGTACTCTAGGATTAGGTTTTTATAATGTTTTATTGTTTTTATATTAAAATATTGTAAAAATCTAGTTTTAAGAAAGAAAATAAATAAAGAGAGTAATAATAAAGATAATTCAAAATTATAAAAATCTAAATTTATGTAATTTACTGTAATTGTTCTTTATCAAAGAACATTACAAGAAGTAGTACAAATAGCTAAAAATAAAATAATAAATAACTATACTTATTGGAAAAATATATGTGCGTAAGTGTAAAAGTGTGTAAACGTATATTACAAATTAAGAAAAATATGTGTATTATTAATTAAACATGTACCCCCTTACAAGTAAACAAAGAATAAGCTCTAAATAGTTATTCCATGTTTTGTCTCTTTTACTCTAATTTGAAATGATGTTTACCTGGCCAGGAATCGAATCTGGGGCTTGATTCCTGGCCGGGTCGGGTAGGTGTTTAATTTTTTCACTGTATTTTATAAGTATTTAGATGTAAGATCTTTTAACTGTGAACACAACAAATATAAAAACAATCAAACTCACAACATATTTTTTTTCCCAAGGTAGAAGACGACTCGACAGCATCACCCGCTCGGAAAATATACCGGTCGCGAACTGTCAGTTGTACAGAGCTGACGGAAGAACAGTTGCGGCACATTGTCGCCAAAATTCTGCAGGTCTCGTGGTCGGAGGACATTGCTGGTAGGTCTACCTACTAAGCATTGATTTAAAAATTGTCTTGTTAGTTTTGCATTTTTTTTCCCTATATCTTATTATACTCTATTTCTTTTGTAAGAGAGCCAAAATTTAACTTCTGTAATATCTTTCAATTAGATGAGAGTAGCCACGCATCATGCTTGGTGGCGTGCACTTGGAGAGGCCAATGTCCGGCAGTGGACTAGTGTAGGCTGATGATGGTGATGATCAGTGATCGGATAATCGGATGCATATTTACCTAAAGTTTAGTTGTTTGCTGTTATGGAATGCACTTTTGTATCTAAAAAAATCCTGGGATTTTGGAATCGACAAATTTAGTGTTTTGATTATAAAATCAAATTAGGTGTAGGTATATTTTGTATACTTATGTTATGTTGGCTAATATGGAATGCACTTTTTTAACGAGAAAATCTCTAGAAATAATAACTTCCTTATAATTTTTCATTTCTTCAACTACTTCTTCAAGTTTCTAAACATATCATTAAATTTGCGCCACTTACGTCTGTTGATGTGGAGAAATCTTTTTCAAACTATAAGTGGATCCTAAATGTCAAAAGAAATAGACTAAGAATCGATAATCTCGAAAAAAATATTATTATATACTACAATTCTCTAAATGAAACAGAAATTAGCAGTTTAGATTTAGAACAGTCATTGGAATCTGATACAACACCATCATGTTCAACACTGACAGATAGAGAAATGTTAACGTCAGATTTCAGTGACCACAAACCATAGTGTTAGTGATTAATAAAGTTGTAGCAACCAAGGTAATATTTACGCCCAATCAGGATATCAGTAGGGTTGGCTGGATAAGATCACTTTTGTACACTTCAATAAAGGATATTTTAGTACTTAATTTATTAAAAATAAATGTATGTTTTGTATCCTGTAATTATGTGCAATAAAGTATTATTGTACTGTATTTTTTTTAACAAACACTCACTACTCTTCCTCTTACATTCTACATTTTTTCAAAATAAACCTCAAGTAAATACACATGAATAATTACGGAATCCCGGAGTCCCGGAATTTTTAAAATAAATACACATTCCTTTCCACATCATGTTACAGAATAGTTTTGCACTCCCGAATTTTCTGGGATTTTTATTTTAAAAAACATGTTTTAAGAAGCCACTTCCATAATTTCCTAGCCAAAAATTTACTTTAGGTAAATATGCATCCTATTATCCGATCACTGATGATGATGAATACCTTTCAATTAACTTATTTTATAATTATCTCTACCTACTTGTTGTTTTATTGTTATTTTGCTATGTCTCTGTGAGTGTAAAGAGTTATACCATCAAAAATAAACTTGTAAAAAAAACCAAGTCTCGCAACTCAGTTCTTTTACCATAAAAAAAGTTGTGAGATCCACGTAATACCAAGTCGGTTAATTTACTTAGTCCCTACTTAAGGAATCTTCTGTCTTAAGTTATTACGTAATATTAGCTAACCTAACAACATCTTATAGTGACCATAATATTAATATTAAAAGATAAGATTGACTTGACCGTCGCATGAAAACACAATGTATCTCACAAGTAATACATAAGTATGTTATGTAAAATAAGATTGTCTAGTGCGATTGCCAAGTCAATCTATTTAATTAAAACATAAAATATTTTTAACATTGATATTATGATCACGATATAAGATGTTGTCAGGTTAGCTAATTACGTAATAACTTAAGAGAGAAGGTCCCTTAAGTAGGGACTGAATAAATAAACCGACTTGGTTTTACATGGATCTTACAACTTTTTACATTACAAGAACTGAGTTGCGAGACTTGGTTTTTTTTACGAGTTTGGTTTTGATGGTATTATTTTTACTTCCGCTGACCACGCAACATACTTTTGCGCGTGCGGTATTTTATGAATCAATGTAGATTAGTTGTGTCATAGCATTATGCTAATAACGTTGTGTATATAACTCTCTAACTAAATAAACTTTAACTACCTAAACAGTGCAGTGTTTTAACTTATACTTTCTTCGACATTCTTCAACTATAATCTACACTCTTCATGACCCATACAATGTCTAACAATAGTTGATTTATATGTTTTTTTTACCATACCTGGTCAGAGTGACTTAAAATGTATGTAAATAAATACATATGTACTACCATTTGAATTAAAGAAGCTGTATTATATTATGTGTATTTCGCAGGTGGAATATTCGTCCCATCAGTAGCAGCTTCATTACTTGACAATCCCAAATTGAGTTTTGATGAATTAGCTTCGGAGGCTATAATGGACGTCCTTATGCAAATATCGAATGGAGTTGATCCACTGAACCAAAAGTTGCTAGCTGTCTCGGAGACTTCTAAGAGACTCAGTGAAGACTGTGGAGATGAGTCGTCGGCGAGCGGGCCGCTCGGTTCCGACATGGACGCCGACAGGGCCGACTGCCCCGTACCCTCGCTGCCTTTGCCTAAAACGATTCCCACAGAGGGTCTCGCCGTTAGTTACCTGTTAAGATTCTACAACAACATTAATCTGTACGAAAGAGAACATCCAAAGAAAAGCTCGGAGCCGCCTCTGAGCGATCTCCTATTAAACATGAGGACTTTCATTGTGAACCATTTGGTGTTAGTGCTTCAAGGGCAATTCGAACTAGAAAAGTGCAGGAAGTCGCCATTGCTGCCGTACATTTTGAACGGAAATTCACCGTCTGGCTTGATACCTGAAATCTTGCTTGCTACATATAATGACAAGGATGTCTTTGAGGAGGTAATATATTTTTTTTTACTATGTCAATTTAGGTTGTAATTATTTTAAAATGCTTCTATCTTTGAGTCTTGTAATTGATTGTTTATCCAGATGAGTACTAGGTACACCTGAATTTTCCTACAAATTTCACAACAGTTTGATTGTTAATAAAATAGCTAGATTTAACAAAAGACGTTTGGCATTTACTTTCATTTTTAAATGTGCTCTCCTAGGTATTCATACCGCTTCTAATGGGTATTCGCGAAGAGATGCGCCGCTGCGTGTCGCCCACCGTGGGGCGTGGGCACGGCGCCGCGTTGCGCGCTCTCCGCTCGCTGTGCGACTTGCGCGCGGGGCCGCGGCACACGGCTAGGCCAGTGTGCGCGCTCATCGCTAGCTTACCCAGCTTCTGCCCGGAACCCGTCACCACCGCGCCTGGTCGAGAGATCGCTCGCGTCAGCTTCCTCGGACCTTTCTTTGCCGTAAGCTATCAGTGGTTTTGGTTTCTAGTTGTTAGTTGTGTGATAAATATAATCATGATACGGAACCAGACAACGCGACGCCATGGAGTCTGACCGAGATAGAGCTTACGATAGATGTTGCATGTGTCTATTAGGTACGGTGACCGCTTTCCATCAGGCGAATCGTATGCTTGTTTACCATCTGTAAATGTATATAAAAAACAAGAATCAATAACCTATTCTAAACACACCTGGTAGTAGGATTCTAACCAGAATCTAATGGGATAGCGACCAACCTAATTACTTTTTCGGGCTCTAAGCAGTATTTTTTTGCATTACTGTGTTCCGGTTTGACAGGTCGAGATTCAGTGAACAAAGTGTAAGTAAAGGACGAGCAAACGAGTTCTTAAATGAAGAACTCTCGTCGGAAAAAGTAGTGTAATGTAAGACGTATTAGACTAGGTGGAGCGACGACCTTCGCGAGGTGGCTGGCAAGAGCTGGATTAGAGTAGCTGCTGATCGCGCTCAGTAGCTAAAAAGAACCCTATGTCCACTGCAGCAGTGAACTAATATAGGCTGATGATGATGATGGTGATGATGAGAGGCATCCGACGCGTGCTACCCTTGGTGTCGCAAGTGTCAATGACCTTTGGTGGCCGCTTTGAACGCTGGCCGTATTCTTGTACGCCAGATGCTGTAGCAAAATTTTCTTCACAGATTTCGTTGTTCGCTGAAGAAAACCCCCGCCTGGCGGAGCGTTTGTTCGCGACCGGGTCGGGCGATCGCAGCCTCGCGTTCGCGCTGCAGCGCGAGGTGGAGGCGAGCCGCAACACGCTGCACAACGTGTGCCACAACATCCTGCTGTGCCCGGAGGCGCACGAGCCGTTCCTCAACTACTTCGCTGCTATACTGCAGAGGAACGAGCGCCGCGCGCAACTGCAGACCGACGAACGCTCATTGGCGGGTGAGTTATTGGACTAACTCTTGGCTGTATTTCCAACAGAGAGGTAGGTAGCTGAGCGGTGGGCTAAAAAAAACACCAATACTTTTACACCGCCTGAATTGAGGTTCTTAGCATTACTTAGCTATCTAACACATTTCTGGTGCCTCTATTTATATATTTATATACCTCTATTTCCACCAAAGCATATACTAGTCCAGCATAGAATCAGCTGATTGTCTTTATATACTTATTATTCCTTGTTTAATGTACACGGCAGTAGTACACATGTTAAGATAAATAATAATGTTACTATGTACTACAATTATCTCGGCAGCCATACGGACACCTTTTGTAGGCTCATACATCCTTCGTATAAGTAAAGGTGGTTGACCGATCACCAACCCGCAAGACAAGAGTGGTGAGGCCAACACCCTTTAACTAATTAATAGGATAACAGCTACTTACCGCTACTTAATAAAAAACTACTTTGTTCATAGTGTACCTGTAGCATTCTTTATTTTTGAGGAACAGATTTTTTGAGAATTCTTGTCGTTACAAATAGATTTTAGAACGTCACCGCACCGGTGTTCCCGTTGTTGACAACGCTCAGTTGAGTCTTCGATTTTAAAATTTGTGATAGATTTATTGGTGAGGTACCTAAATAATAAAACATGTTTATGATCAACCAATACTTTGGTGGGTCTCAGGCTTGTGGATAACGATCGAGATGTCTTGTGGTGCATTCTAGCACAAGGCTTAATTTCATCAGTCTCTTTCTTTCTTCTTTTCTTCTTTTTTTTCTTTTTTTTTCTTCCTCTTCTAAGCCATTATCAACCAACATGAGGGTAGGCCTCCTTCAGCTGCCGCCATTCGTCTCGGTTGTGTGCAACCCCTTGAGAGCGGCACTCAAAAGCTTTATCCAATAAGTTCAAATTAGAAATTTTGAGTTACAACACAAACGACTCAGTTTCGAGGTTACTGTCTTGTCTCTGTAATTGTTTTTCTCTGTGCAAGTAGTAACGTGAACTCACGTCGTCATGGTGTCCTAGTAACATACCTGTAACACATGTATACCTTTTATCATCACAAATACACCATTTCTAGATTATTTTCTTTATTAAAAAAAATTGAAAAAGTGTTGCATTCATCTTGCACATTTAAACCTACAGTATATATACTGTTTGATGATCCGTAATAGTAACTTATAATAAATATATTTTTTGTTGAGTAAGTTACAATTATTTTCAATATATTATTACGAACTTTGCCTAGATGTGATGTATCCTTATCACACTAAATACTTTTAATTAAGAATATCACGTTTGTAAGGTCGCCAGACGGTGTTGCATCAAAGGTAATAAACACATTTATTCTTGTTAGCGGCAGACGAATGATGACTCTTATAAATGCTAGTTGTAGCATTGAGTGCGTAGACGCGAGTTTAATGATCGGCCGAAATAGATTATAATTATCTTCCACATGTCGTTCACTTACCTCGTGCCTACGGGCGGATTTTGTATTGGCACCTCTCCAAATTATTCATTTTACCTCTCTCTTTGTAAATATTTGTATTTACCGATTCGCGAAATCATGTAAGAAGTCTTGATATCCGTCCAAACCTGCGGCGTATAAATAAAGACAAATACTCTTCGAATGACAATTTACGCGTTTGTAGTTGTTCTAAAACAATAGATATGTTTGCTACTACGTAGTTTAAAATCTTTTGATAATTTAATTAAAACTGTTTTTGTTTTGTTTGTCTCTTCTTAGTAGTAGTTTAGTATTATAAAATAAGGGAATTGATCTACATCTAGATGTATAAATGGAATCTCTAACTCAACTAGCCATGCTGGACGTTCTTGATCATAATATGTACAAAGAAATTTGGTGACTCGTTCCATTGTCGCACCTCGAATAGATGGAATAGTCTACCAGCACATGTTTTCCCTCCTTCCTATGATGTGGGGTCCTTCAAACGAGGCGTGAAGAGGCACCTTGTAGGTCGGGAGAGTGAGGGTAACTGATGCCGCGTAGTTTTCACGCTGCACCAGTTGTCTTCGCGTCTGGACTACAATTTCATTTATGTGGAATGATTTTATTTGCCGTGCTAACTATGAAAAAAAATAAAGAAATGTAAGTACATATATTTTACTTAAATCTAAGCTTTGTTAAGTTAAAGCCGTTTTAACTCTGTTGGAGAAATTATATACTGGAGGATAATTTTATAAAAGCGTTCCTTAACTATCTTACTAGGGATATAACTAAAACACATCTCGGATTAATGTAGTAAAGTGTTGAATTATTGACCTTGGTTTTACTGTTTTACCACAACACAGACATGTACTAAACTTAGGTTAATCCAAACTGGGCTAAGTTAGTTGGTATAGTTCAATAAGGTCATTCAAGTCAATTTTGAACCGGTCGCAACAAATAGTTTGATAAAGATTGTAAGGGAATAGCTAGAGTCACTGTATGTTCATCATTTATGAGTTAACAAGTTGAAGAGTTTTGGCTGAGATGATGATGATGATGATGAAGTTGAAGAGCTGTTAATTGATGAATCATCAATTGTGTTTCAGCTAGGTCAAAAACAGAGTGGTTAAATGTTTTGGAAAACTTGTAGGTGTTATCATTTGTACTATTAATCTACATCCAGGTTATCGATCACATTAGTTTTTTGAGAGAATTTAAAAGTAATGTAGCAATGTTTTCTTTAATTTGCTAACACTCATGTACGTCCATGAACACTTAACCGTTAATAATCCACCATATTTTTAAATTAATATTCAACAAAACACATTTTCTAAAATTTTATCAAAACCGCATACATGTTTCATCACTTTCCTGCTAAGAAGTCCCTCAGCTATCAACCCTTCTCCTATACTTTTCTAAACTGTTTATAACGACACCTTTCACCAACCGTTAGATTATACGAAAAAAGTAGTAAAAAGTTTTTCATAAACGCTCAATTGACGAAACAATAGTGACGTAATAGTAAGCCTTTCCTATACAATTTGTATTAAAAAATCTTTTGATAGCTGCTAAAAAGTTTCCAGGGTTACTAACAGTCAACTATTATAGGGTAGTGGTAGCGGTGGTGTTCGGCTATTTTTCCTTTAAACATTAAAAATAGTGGTAGCAACTGATTTTAGTCTTCAGCAACAATTGGATACATACCACCTGCTTTCTAGCCGTCATCCCGTTAAATATATACAATATACATATTAAATATCATCATCATCATCATTTCAGCCAAAAGACGTCCACTGCTGGACAAAGGCCTCCCCCAAGGATCTCCACAACGACCGGTTTTGTGCTGCTTGCATCCAGCAAAAAAATAGAATAAAATAAAAAAAATAAAAAATAATATACAATAAAAAAAATAAAAACATTTATACATTCAATTTATAATTATTTTAATGTCAATCTAGTAACTGCCCTTCGATAATAGATATCTAAAATACTAGGTACTACTAAAATTATATTAGATTTATGTAAATTTTATTCTAATTCTAATTTTGCCCTGCCCTTATAAAGCTCATGTACTTATGTAAGACCTTAATTTTCTCTATCTTTATATACATAAATCTTCTTTGCGTGTGTATGTTATTGAACTCCTTCTAAACGGCTGGACCGATTTGGATGAAATTTTCTGTGTGTGTTCAACTGGATTCGAGAATGGTTTAGATTTACAATTGGACCCGGTAACTGGTGTCGGACACTGGGCTTAAAGTGTCAAACACTAGTGCCACTCCCCTACTCAATTAAGTAAAATATAAGAGAATGATTGTCCTTTAACAGTCACTTGTTGTGTGTTGCACAGGTGACGGGTTCATGCTGAACGTGTGCTCGGTGCTGCAGCTGCTGTCGGTGCGCATAAAGCTGGAGCGCGTGTACCCGCTGTACACGTTCCAGCCGGAGTCGTGCGCCGGCGTGCGCGACGAGACGCGGCTCTACTACACCGCGCAGGAGGCGCAGGACTGGCTCGACGCGCTCAGTGAGTTACTCACATACCTAAAGAATAGAATAGAACATTTATTTATTAAAGTGACCAAGACTCAATGTGTTAGTATTAAGTTATTCTATGTTAGTTACATGATTTTTATATAAATATCTAATTCATCATCATCATCATCAGCTCATTTTATGTCCCCACTGCGGGGGCACGAGTTTTCCCTATGGATGGATAGGAGAACGGGCCATAAACCACCACACCGATGGTTAGTTAATTAAATTGCGGTTTAATAATATCTAATTATCAAACCCCAATTTATTTCTGCGCCATACCAGACGATATGGCGCAGCACAGTGTGGGATTTTTGATCAGTTTTGGACACCTTCGTTTTATGTTTTTATATGTTGCATTATATCTTGATAAAGCCTACTATGAAACTAAAACATGAATATCATGTTTAATTTTAACGCTATAATTTTTTGTAGGTGAGGTCAATAACCTTTAGTAATCGTGTTTACTTTTATATCTCCTAAAGTAAAATTGATAAAGCCGTAATTTTTTTTTCTTGGCTTTTAAATAATAATTCTAATAATATATTAAAAACTCAGCATTGTACCTTAACTACATAAAAAGTTATGTATTTTTTATTTTTTTTTAGTTATTTTTATTTTTTTGGATTATTTTACAATATTAGCGATCCATTACATCTGTATTGCATTAAGCATAAGAGTACCCATGTTAATTTAAATTTTCAAACACTAATCTTGTATGATTCAGCATTTATGGCACTTCTAAGTTTTTATCTGGTTTCTATAGGAATAGGGTTGACAATTCGGGGTTACCCTTGTTTTATAAAAAAAAATTGACAAATTAACACTTCCCAAATAATTTTTCACATAATTTACCCGTACAAGTGTTTTACTAATCTATGTATACATATAATAAAGCTAAAGAGGGTCGAAAGTCTGTACATGGAAGATATTCGAAAAAAAGTTGGCTGGGGATACTTAGAACTGATAACGTTACAACAGTTTCTAGATTTTTGTCTGTTTATTTGACCGCGCATCACGTGAAAATGGCTGAACGGATTTGGATTAAACTTTGCACATAGACAGACCATGACCCGGACTAGGATATAGGACTTTTTATCCTGGTAACAGGTTTCTGTGGGATAGTGTAGTCTTCGCGAACGAAGTCGCGGGCGACAACTAGTAAATAATAAATAAATATTTTAAATGAGCTGTGTGAACGGAAGTTAAATGTTATTATAAGTATTTTCATTCATCATCAGAATTAATGAGGACTTCATCTGTGCAAAGAATTAAATCCGTGTCTTCGTTAATAAGTGACTCATTAATGACACAACACACATCATTACATCAAAAATTGAAAAAATAAGTGGCACTAACAGGTGCCCGCTCAGTTTCTAGGCCTCCTAGTTTATAGGAAAACCTGAATCTGGTCTTGGGTGTTGGTTCTGTTGTTTTCAAAAGTGACAAAACTTTATGTGGAATAGGTAATCGCTTTTTTTTTACTTGCGGTTTTCTAGGGATAAACTCGTTAGGTAGGGGTCCGAAGACTCGAAAGCACGGCAAAAGAGGTCGAGGATTGTGGTTTTTCTATCTAATTTTCTTGTGTGATGCTCTCGGTCATATCGCCAGATTTATTTCTGGATTCACCTGCCTGCTCGGACAGCATTCCTATCGGTAAAGGACTCGCTTCAATGATTTGCCATCCATGTAAGAGTGTTTTGTGTACAGTGACTGACATATAGCACCAGTTGTATTTTTCTACATATTTTTCAGCCACAGAAGCACAAAACACTCGAAATTTTGCAACATCTATCGGCAAACCACTCGAAAGAGTAACCAAAATTGTGTGAAAATCGTCCTTCAGCAATTCGTCAATGTCTAAAATGTTTGCAAAATTTGGCGATTTCCATCTGATAATGCTGTCCGAACAGTATTGCCGTAATTGCTGGCCCCAGAATTTGGTCGAACAACATCTACTAAAAGCGTATGCAGTACTTAATGAACACTATTGAAAGACTAGATGACAACCCTACCTATAATATTAAAATAAATAAATAACGGCAATCATGCGTTATTTTAATACAGTTTTTTTTTTGGTGTTAGTTCTAATTATACTTAATTGATTTTCATAAAAATAAATCGCTAATATTGTGTGATTGATTATCGAGAAATAAATATGGTTCAATACTTGAGAAAAATTATTATATTGTCGTATAGGCCTGTAATTTTCAACTTTAATTGAATGATAATGGTGCTTAAAGATTATCTCAATAAAACGTATATTTAGGAAACTTTTAAAAACATATATAAACTGAGAAATTACGTTTTTCAGGTTTCTATGGGTTTTTCTCGAGTTCTCAAATATCTCCAAAACTATGTAAGATAAAATTCTGGGAGTTTTACCTGATCCTCAAATTGATAATAACGGATCAAATGAAAACATAAAACTAAGGTGGCCGAAAATGATACCAAATCCCACACTGTGCGCAGTAATGATACCTATACGTGTCAATTAAAAAAAATCTATACCAAAGATATAATAAAGCTGAAGGGTTGGTTTTTTTGTTTGAACGCGCTACCAGTCGGATTTGAAAACATATTTTTGCATTTGATAGCCCATTTTTGTGGAAGGCTATTTAACATCACGCTATGACTCTTAAAAAAAGTCAAAAAAAACGCTAAGCGAATACGAAGTACTAGCGCATTCTGGCGACGCGGTGGGTCGGGGAACAGCTAGTTCTTTCACCATTAGAATGCTACATTAGCGCTGAGTAACATAGGCTATATTTATAAAAATATATATATTAATACGTGAAGCAAATACTTTGTACCCCTTTTTACGAAAATTGCGCGGACGGAGGAGTATGAAATTTCGCACACTTATAGTTTATATAGAGAAGGATTGCAGAATGTTAATATTTTTTTTAATTATGCATAAAAAATACATTAAATCAATAAAACAAACATTACACACACTACTATGTATTTGGCACACACGAATATACACTTTTTTCAAATATTTCAAAAATGGAAGAGGAGCGGTCGAAATCTGTCAATGCCAATCCAAACTCACATTCTATCTTTTTAATTTTTCTTTGCGTAGGATGCAATCCGTGTAGTCTTAATAAAATTAAGGTCGAATTTCGACCACTGGACGGCCATTAGTAATATTTATTTATTTATTTATTTATTTATTCAACAATGTTTCAACAGCATTTAACTAAACACAAGGTAAAGATGTTACATAAACATAAGCCAATTATAGAAACATATTATGCTATTAAAAAATGTTGACATAATTAATAAAAAATAAATAATAAATAATATAAATTACTAAAAACGACAATTTAATTTTTCAAAATTTGTTCGTTTTGTTGTCATGGAAACCATTGATATATATTTCACTCAATGATGGAAACTGTCAAAGCGGTACGAAGTCCGCCGGGTCAGCTAGTTATTTATTAGGAGCTTGATTGAGGCGCTATGGTTCTCGCGCCCGATCTGCGATTGCTGAATTTAAGCATCTTTCGCAAAGGCCGGTCATTGAATGGGTGACCAAAAATGTATCATCTCGAACTCTTCCGTGCTTCGGAAGGCACGTAAAGCCGTTGGTCCCGGCTGCATTAGCAGTCGTTAACAACCACCAATCCGCACTGGGCCCGCGTGGTGGTTTATGGCCCGTTCTCCCTATCCATCGATAGGGAAGGCTTGTGCCCCAGCAGTGGGGACATAAAATGAGCTGATGATGATGATGATGATTCTTGGTTACCTATCCAGAAAAGCTAAATGTTGTGTTTGTTAAAAGGTATATAGTTTGAACACTGTTATTTATGTAAAATATCACTTTCAGATAAGGACCAGAACCACAAATGGCCCGAGTCGAAGTTCCAGACGGTGTGCTGGTTCCTGTCGCTCCACATGCACCACGTCGCGCTCATTCCCGCTCTGCATACGCATCAGCGACGTATTAGGTACACGCCACGATACATACAGCCTAAATCCTTTTAATTTTTAACCTTTAGTCTGCTTAGTGCAAGTAAAATTTTATTGCCTGTATTTACAGCAGACGACAGGTTAATTGTCAACGGGTTAGCTATTGGCCTTCCTCACCTGATATTAAGGCCGAAGGTGGAGGCGCACTTTACCCGGAATACTCAACTACTTAGGTTTCAAAACACGCGTTTGATTAGCGCCGACCACACGCGCGCGCTTACGATAGGGTATTTGACTACAATGAAAATATAGATCAAACTGTTGTTAACTTAACAGTAAACATTTTTTTAAACCAGTTTAACCAGCACATACCTTTTTATAAAAACACATTTATAAAATAATTAAATTTTTATGATTGACCACGTGATCGAAAACGCACGTCATTGGTCACGTCATGTCGTGACGTCATTTGCCTGATGTCACTCGGAAGTTTTGTACGGTGTGATTTGACAGCTAACATTACATGCAACTGACGTCACGACATCACGTGACCTGCATGCTTCGTTTTGGCGGCTATTTTATTAATTTGAATTTTAATGGCGATTTTCATAATAATAAAGAAATTCACAAC
>OY720038.1:4972190-5068170 GCA_963082485.1 Eudonia mercurella
AGTCGGGTGGCAGAAGTACCAAAATGGCTGCTCTCCGAATAATATTTCTTTGACCTCTTGTTTTGTCGACTTTTAGCTCTTTAGCCTTCTTCCAAACAGCTTTTTGGTAATGATAATAACAACCACTTACTTTAACTTGCGGAAATACGGCTTTAACCGCATTCATGGCTGCAATTTCATAGTCACTTTTAAATGTTTTTATCGTCACGCCTAGAATATTTTTAATCAAGCGGAAAAATCTTGTGTACGTATTTTGACTTTTATCAGGCAATAGTGCATATACGACCGGAACGAGTGATGTTGTATTCATATCCGAATGTAAATCTATGTGCAGAGTATATAATTGGTAGAATGGTTTCGGTACACTTTTAAATGTTCCATCGCCATAATAATTTAACGAATTCGAACCTTTCATCATTCTTCGAGATAATTTAGAAGCGAACACCAATATTTTATCTTCTTCGCCATCTTGTACCAATAAAAAATGTTGAGCTAGACTTTCAGGTACAGATACATCTTTTACCGAATGAAAAGTCAGCTTTTCTGCATTTAGAAAATTTTTCCTTGCTTTGTATAAAGTATCCTTTTTTTCATGGAATGTAGGCAATGATGTGCTCGTCGTATTCGTTGTATCAAATACTTTTTCAAATAGACCCTTTATAGGCGTTAAATCCTTGCACACCGCTCTTTTCAACTTATTCATTTTGATTAGCACATCGTTTTTTTCTTGATGAGGCAGACATGTATGTTCAGGTTTTCTCAATATTTTCTTTAAATGTTCGTCCACAGTAACTGACGCATTACACTCATTTTTATTTACACAACGCCAACGGGAACTTTTGTTTTTATTTATTCGCTTGGTTTTATTAAATCTATGTCCATCGAACAACAATGTATCATTGCCCTTTTGATTTTTTTCAAAAATTAAAATATCTTCTTCCATTATCTCGTCAAATAACCACTAATACTACCAAATCCAGAAACAAACAATGCAGAATAGTAAGTGACTTTAACGTTAACTCACAAAAATACGAAACTACCTACATTATTTCATTAATTTTTCTTTGACTCGTTCCGTTTCGCATTGACTGCATAAATTGTATTGTAAAATATCCATAACGATTGTAGACAATAAGTATTAAGTATAGTTTATTTGTGCTGAGTGCATAAATAAACTATAAATGTAAATAAGGAAAATACCCAGCAATTTTTACCCTATCTAATATATGTCGGCATTCACTAACCACGTAGTTTCTCATTATATAACTAGATGGCGTTTTAATAATAATCTACCAGTTTTTTTTAATCTTAAGATTATTAAAATGATAAGAAAATTTCTGTTAAATATTTTTTTTTTCAAAGTATAATTTATTATCAAATGCTATTATAATTGTCCCTTTCAGTATGAAAAATTCATATTTAAAACATTTTTTGGATATCGTACCTACTTATCGTATTTTTGTGACTTTTTGTGTTTTGATTTAAGACTTTTTCTCTAATTATAACGACCTGTGATTATTTTTGTAAAAATTAAAATGATGTTGTTGTTCTATGTTAGCGGTGATGGTTTCCGCACTTAGTCCTTTAGGTGGACCATTGTGCGTGAAATTAAAATGATTTTTTATAAATAAAAAAAATAAATATAATAAAATAAATATAATAAAAAAAAAAAAAAAAAAATTAAAATGATTTTTTCAATGTTTGTGTGCATTTCATTTATAATAATATCGTACGTATATATTGTTCACGATACGGCATGCGTTGGTAAAAATTTGTCATTTCGCGAATTTGTCCTTTTGCGAATTAGTCTTTTTGTGAATTTGTCCTTTTACGAATATGCTATTTCGCGAATTTGTCCTTTTACGAATATGCCATTATGCGAATTTGTCCAATTACGACTCGGTTGCCATTTTGCGAATTTGGCATTATGCGACTGAACGAGTATTTCGTTTCTTCCTTCGAAAAAATGCCTGGATTAATAAAAATAAGTGAATAGGGCAAAGGAAAGTTATACACGAGTGAACTAGGTAGTTATAGGCGGTTCATGATACGATAGGTACGATCGTGTTAAAACCTCCGGGTTGTAGGTTTTAGGAAGCATTATTAAATTAAACGATTGATTGATTTTGAAATTATTATGAGACTAATAAATGGTGATGCTATCGAACAAGTTGGCGAAGAACAACTTTTAAGTCGAAAATCGTTTGCGATCACGCGTCATTTAACAGCGAAACTACCTACACTCCGAGTGATCAACAAGTCCAAGAACCTGGCATGTTTGAGGACTTGTGTTGTGATATCCACCAAAACCTATTGGGTCAATGTGGTGGATATTGTAACCCTCTCGAGGGTAGGCCGTGCTCCTTTTCCAAGTAGCATTTTGTGTCTCACGGGAAGAATAAATAAATAATTTCAATTCAACCTACAGTGGAAACATTTAGATAGCTGCAGACGATATGTATTTTACAAGCTTTTATTTAGTTTCGAAACTCGATAAATGGCACTCGGCACTATTAAATTTAATAATAAAGCATTTCGTACGTCTCAGTCGAGGCGCAAATATTTTTCGGTCGCAAATTTATAAGGCTGATTTATTATTAAGTCTTAAATCAAACATATTATAAGCATAGTTTTTTAATTAAAAATTAAAAAAACAACATGCATTTTTATTGAGCACTTCCTATTTCATTCACAACATATTTTATTTGTATAAATAAATAATATAATAATACAATCACAAAATCATCATTATCATTATTATCATTATCAGCTCATTTATATGTCTCCACTGCTGAGGCACGAGCCTTCCCTATGGATGGATAAGGAGAACGGAGCTCGTGATGATAAAGTTTTGGTCACCCATCCGATGACCGGCCTTTGCGAAACTTGCTTAAGAAGCACTCACAGACCGGGCGCGTTAGCCACTGCGAGCTCCTCTATCACAAAATACATTCACTCAATCAAAGTAGGCAGAAGTAAAGGAAAAAATAGGTACTGTGTAGGTGGGCAGCCCTATTGCGTGTTTACGTACCGCGCGGCTGTAGGCATTTATTTCAAAGATAGGGCCGAGTTACACTACTGTTAGATACTATTACCGTGGAATGGCTCTCTGGACTCATTCGAGAGTGGATGTATTTTGCCATCCGCTACTCTGTTTTCGAATAGCATTGTGTTTACTGTATTTGTTCTATGAAACCATTTTTGTTAGGAAAAATAACATTTATTATTTGATTATATAATCCACCAGAACGAACCTTTTTAATCTTTTTTATAAAGGTACTAGCTGACCGGCGCGGCGAACTTCGTACCGCTTTGGCAGTTTCCATGACAACAAAAAAAACAAAACGTTGACAGTTTCCATAACAACAAAACAAACAAATCATTCGTCCGCTTAAGAGCACCCGTAACCCGTATCGTATCCCACGATAGACCCTATAACAGCGCCACCTACCGGGTACAATTGTAAATCTCAACCATTCTCGAATCCACTTGAACACACACAGAAAATTTTAATCCAAATCAGTCCAGCCGTTTAGAAGGAGTTCAGTAACATACACAGGCACAGAAGATTTATATATATAAGATAAAGATATTAATGTTAATATTTTGTACGCCCATGTATCTCCTTTTTATTTTATTTGCAGAAACATGGGAAAGAGAAACAAGAAGTCCAGCCATTTAAGTGAAAATCACAAAAAACAGAAATTACAGGAAGATGATACCATAACACTCGAGGAGAATACTGTTAAAATAATAGTTAAAACGTCTAAAGTCAAAACCAAAGAAACTCTAGACTCAGTCGAAGTTATTGAGACTAAAAGTAGAAAAACTAAGGAGAAATCACAAAAAAAATTATTTGTCGATAACAATTGTTCAAACGTTGATTTAAGTATTGTGGCGCCCAAAGATAAGAAAGCTATGAAATCTAAGAAAACAATATTTATAGACGATGTGCCGCACCAAGTTGCTAGTAATAGCGGCCAAACTTTAGTATCATCGAATAAAAGCAATAACAAAACAATAGACAATCAAACTGAACTTAAAGAGGAGGATATAAAAGATGAAGACATTGATGAATTTTGTGATAAATTGTCTCCAGATGATAATGTGCAATTTGAAAATTGGGTCAAGTTAATAGAAGCGAAACTATAATGAATACTTCTTTTATTTTATCCATTTCATTGAATACACATCGGAAACGCCTCAGTGGTAAAGCGTTCGGCCCGATACCCGATGGTATTGGGTTCAATTCCCAGTTCGAGCAAAGTGTGTTTCGGATTGTTTGATGCATAGCCCGGCTTTGTGATCACCAATCTGCTAGGCTACTCTTGACGCAAACTCAATCTCAATACAATTCCAATGCGATTAATATGTATCGATATTGGGATAAGTTTCGCAATTTCGGAACGCCCCATCTCGATAATAATTTGTTCACTTAATTTCCACGCAATTTAATTCCTATGTAGCGCTATTATCGCTTTGAGGAGTGCCATTTGAATTTTTTAGATTTGGGATTGGAATTGTATTGAGATTGAGTTTGCGTCAAGAGTAGCCTAGCTGCATTTGACAAGCTTTGTGATTAAGCCATTACATTACCCATCAACGGTAGTGATGACTTAATTTCAATGGTGGGGGCCTTAGCCCAGCAATATAGGCAGATATAGGCTTTTTACTTTTACATTAAATACTCACGGTTTTTCAATAACAATGGAATGACATCCTATCGGCCCATCAATAATATTTCAGATGCGCGCACATTGCAAGATCCCAACAACCCGAACGCGTTACCCGGTTCTAAGTACAATTGAATTCTCTATAGATATTGCATAAGTTATAGCCTCAATAAGCTCGGTAAGACAAAAGGTGCGCGCTAGACGCTGTGCACTCGCCATCGAACTCCTCGCTTATTTGAAATAATTTAATTCATACAAGAAATAGGGTTCGTTGTCGTATTTGATATAACCACACAACATGCACAAAATATTTTGAAACTTTTTAGGAACAGGTTTGAACCACGCAAAGTGCCCTTGTTTAGAATACTATTTTTCCTACATTTGTCGAATAAGACATGTTACTTGAGGGTTAAAATCTAAAGAATGAGAGGCGGAGATATAGCTGTGTCGTTTGGTGTGCCAGAGGGCAATATTCTAAGACTGACTTGATAATGATCACCCTCAAGTAGATCGCCACAATCTGATGCTATTAACTTACTGCTAAAAATAGTTATTTGTGCAACAAGAAAGCAAAGTCGTTTTTTGCTGCGAGTGCTGATTTTGAATCCTGAGCAAGCGAAGGATTCAAAGATTGAATCACGAGCGTAGCGAGTGATTCTAAAGTTGAATCCTGAGTGTGGCGAGGGATTTAAAGGTACGAGATGCAAAAAACTTTGCTCTCGTGTAACACACATAACTTTTCACTTCAGCAGCGAGAACACTTTAGTAGATAAAATATATTACGTAACATTATTGAAACTAGAAATAAATATTTACAGGTTAAATATCAGTTTTATTTGCAGTATATACTTATTTTCATTTAAATACAACAATAAGTTAAACATTCAATAAGTTACATTAAAAGACATAATTATCTTTTTGCAAAAATTTTTTTTTTGTTGATGGCTTTGTTCGATTAGCACATTAAGCCAGTGTCAAAGTAATTTTTCTAACAAGTAATACATAAATAAACAATATTTCTTTTCTGTATGATGATTATGAATGATAATAAAAATGAGAAGTGAGAAATGATATACCCCCAACCCCTCGAGTATCTCAGTAAAGATATGGGACTTTACTAAGTCCTCGGGCGGACTTCTTGAGAGAGTTTGAAAAGTGACGTTGCACTGTTTTGTTTCATTTGCCAACACTCATGCACACTCACGAACACTTAACGGTTAATAATCCACCATTATTTCACATTAATATTCGATATAACACAAATTTTCGAAAATAAAACAAAACCGTAGACATGACTCTTCACTTTCCCGCCAAGAAGTCTTTGCAAAATTTCTTTAGTTAGTACGAGATTCCGACCGTGTTTGTCTTTGACGTCGAATTCAAAATTGGAACTTCGAAAGGGCTGATCTTTGTCTTTCTCTCTCTTTCTAATAGCGGGAAAGAGATAGAGTGTGAATGTTTCGAATTGTATGATTAACCCAAGGCTGAATAAGATATTCGCGGCTTTCTGAAAAAAAATATTAAAAAGTTACTTTGTCTCACTCAGTGAGCAAAATCGCATTTTGCTCACTGATTTCAGGCAGCAAAACCTACATGTTTGAGCTACTGAGGTGAAATAGTATATTATGCAACTAGTGAATAAAAGACGGATTTAATGCGAGGGCCATAGATGAATCACAAGCAAGTAAAGGATTCTAACGAGTGAATCACGACCGTAGGGAGTGGTTCATGATGATTGAATCACGAGCGTAGCGAGTGATTCAAGTCTTAGAATCCTGAGCGAAGCGAGTGATTCATGGCCTTCGATATAAATCCGTCCTTTATTCAAGAGTTACATACTATACTTTATACCATGACTACGAGAAAAAGAAAGATTTAAGCGAAAATAGACATTTAATGAAGAAAAAAGAAGAATTAATAATATTTTCATGGCTCTGGATACTAATGACAGCAAAGAAAAACACAAAACTGTTCTAAACTCAAGCAAGGAGTTTGTATGTCGAACAGTTTTTGCATGTTATCGAGTATATTTTGCGCAAGGAGGTTATGCATATAGTATTGAGATGAAGGTCGAGTATATTGGCATAGTAGAATGAAACAAGTAGGCCATCTTCATACATACGCACCGAGCGCGGCTTGTATGTGAGCGCAGCCGAACCAACCCGTCCGTACGCATCGTCGCACGCACACACTGACAAAGTTTATTGCTAATAATGCTGCGCCAGTCGCGACTGAGCCACGTAATGCAGCGCGCGCCTGCTTGTTTCGTCGCTGCGCCCGCCGCGCCGCTGCCGCTCGTAGGTTATATATAATTTGTGAAACGTAAGTCAACGATGGCTACAAAAAAATTCAGGAGATATTGCAGTGTTTACGGATGTCTAAATAGCAGCTTTTCAAATCCAGAATTGTCCTTCTTTACCTTACCTACCGAACAAGAACGGTGAGTACCTCCTGCCTAACCTAATTACATTATTTTGTTTTAGTTATTTACTAGGTACCGAAAGAGTTAAGTTCTGCTTCAGATTTCGTGGATTAGAGAGGTAAATACATGTACCTAAGGATTTGTAAGTTTAATTTATTAGATTACACGGTACACCCTACCGTGAAAACAAGGGACTAATTAGGTACAGTCAGACTAAACACTTTGGACTTTGTACCGCTCTTATGTTGTGGGCATAAGTACTAATATCGAACTGCAAGAGTTTACCGTGATGTGCTGTTGACCGTACCTACTTACCTATTGTAAGTTGTTGTGTTGTACAGTTAACAAACTACGTTTAGGTAGGTAGGTCGGTCTCTGAAATCCATGAATTCATATTTCTAAGTATGTTCTTATTTTATATGTAGATACCTACCTCATTCTAATTTAAAGCGACAGCCCTACAAGTTTAGGTGATTATCGCTTGCTCGGGGGCCGAGTCGGCCTACTTGTTTCATTCTACTATGATATTGGTGTGTTCTAAATTCAAACACCAAAACAGTGATTAAAAGGGCTTTTTATTCACTGTTTTCAGTGAATAAAATACGCTTTTTAGAGTGGGAATGGTATAAAATATATTTTCTCACTACTTTCTGCAGCTAAAGCAAATTCTTCGCATAATTAAGCTGAATGGCAAAAACATGTATATCTAAAGCTCGACACTCACGGTCAGTTAAACTGATCAGTTGAATTCAGCTGTTAACTGATCAGTTAACTCTTAATAAGCCACAGGACTATTATTTCCCACCTCAGAGTTGCCCACAAATAAATTTTTCTTGTTTTGCTTTTACAGATACTTACAATAAAATAAATTGACCGCATCTTAAGATCGATGGTTTTTTTTTCTGGTAACACTTCTTTCTAAACATCATCTGTCAATGTCAATAGTCATTCAAAGTTAAAAGTTCAGTTCATGTTCAGTTTAACGCGAAGAGTAGAGTTAGTTTAACGTCCATTTTTTCCCGAAATTTGAAATTGGTACCTTCTAGGCAAGCATGTTACATCGTAGGCTACATCATCCATCACTTACCATCAGGTGAGATTGCAAGCCTATTGAATTATAAAAAAAAGTAGTTTTTGAAACTACGTAGTAGCTACTACGCCCAGAAAAGTTCCTGTTAGTATGCAATTGTTTTTATTTCGTAAAGTAGAACATGTATTTTCATCCCCCCATCTCGGAAAGAGTATTTTTACTCTTCGATATCTGAGTGCAAAAGCCGTTTTTATCCCCTAGAGGATAAAGTAAATTGAATTTAGAACATCGTGTGCACTAAGTTTGTGAATTCAAAACATCATTAAACCTATTTGCTTCTACCTCCATGATACCCAATTTATCAGTACTGTAGCAACCGAGACTCCTTGCTCGGGCATACTTACTAGCCACCGTGGCCTGCATTAAAATATAGTAGAAGAGAAAAAAGAAGAACATCGCGGACTCGGTGACGGGTCGCGACGACGAATTGATTGTTATTATTTCATGTTGAAAGTAATATAAATATTTAAAGCTATAAAGCATTATTATTCGATACAACCCCCCGTTCCTTAAGTAACGACCCAGCGGGGTGTTACAGTACACAAGTTAGTAATAACAACATTACAGTACCTAACAAAAATATTACACTTAGTAACTGTAGCAACGTTACTTTTAATTTTTCTTAATTATACCTAAATATTGTTTGTTGTAATTTAAAGATTATTCTGTAATACATACCTTTCATAATGTAGTAGTTAATACCTAAACTGAAATAAAAGTATCTTGTGATTGTAAATGTTTTTTTTGCATTTAGTCATTTCCTCGCTGAGGTGGGATGAAAAGTTAGGTGTTGCACTCGAGTGCAAAGATTTTTCACCTGGTGCTCTTTTGATTCCCTCGCTAACGCTCAGGATTCTAATTTTTGAATCACTCGCTGCGCTCGTGATTCAATTTTAGAATCCTTCGCTTGCTCGGTCATCAAAATTGAGCACGCGGTTAAAAAGCAACTTTGCACTCTTGTATCTTAGAATAATAACGCCTAGAAGCCGAGTACGCGCACGGCGATTGAGGCAAGTTTAACCAAGCCATATGTGGCTTGGTTGGCCGAACGGCTCGCTAGTATCCAAGGTCACGTCGTGTCGTAAGGAGCTCCGCAATTTTTGTTTATAATGACGATTTGTGCCATCAAAGGATGCTTTCACAAGTCAGAATCTAATCTAAAGGATGCTAAGATTACATTTCATCTGTAAGAACAGCTAATCAATGTCTATTTTTTCGTAAAACACGATATTAATGTTCGTAAATTTGTAATATGTCATTCCATGTATGTTTTGCTAGATGTAGGAAAACTTTTACCCCATTTTGTGTTCCGAGTTTTTTTTATTTGGAGTTGTTTTTATCAATGTCTAGAGTCCAAGAAAAACAATTTATCACGATTGCTGTTATCAAAGCGCCAGTTATTTAGAAAATAGTTACAGCTACAAGGATTCTAAACTGACATGCTAAAAAAATGTTATAATAGTAATTTTTTCTGATAAGACTGATTTTTGTGCAATAAAGTAAATGAATAAATATTGGCATTCTTATTTATCACCAAACATTGTTACATTTACATAAAATTACATGTACATGTTTTCGTGTTATATGTAAGTATCTTTAAATAAGTAGCTAATGATATGAAAATTGTGGTAGTCATAGCTTCACCGCCATCTAACTAAAGGCTCGAAATAATATTCAATGCATAATGAGATAAAATTATGCTTCCAAATAGTTTAAAAGAGAAGTGGCGGTCCATTGTCTCTGCCTACCCCTCCTGAGGGATTGAGGCGTGACTATTTATGTATGTACCTATGTACCTTACAATTTTTACTTTTTTAAATAATAATCACAAACATAAATGAAAACATCTTATTGTATATAACAGTTATTATTATTAATGTATGCCGTTAATATAATAAAATAATATGTAATAATTATAGAAGACAATTTTCTTTTTGTGACTAATGACCAGTGATCGGAATAGGTAGAGCAATTTTATGTACTTGCAATACGATGTATTAATATGGACATTCCCGAAATATTGTCGATAAACAATTTGAATGCTGTAGAAAGAGACAAAAACAGGTGTGTTCTTCTAGCGGCGGAGCCCGGTATTGTATTTTTTTTGTTTCCAAAAGCCGTGTTGCGCGGCAAAATCGTGCGGCAACATCGCGCGTGTGCGCAATGGAAATTGGCAACGCGTCGCTAATGTAAGTTTGACAACGTCGTCGTGGCGCCCACTGCCAATACGTAAGACAAGCCTTCTTTTGTCATGTTTATAAAAAAAGTTTCAGTTAGAATCTCGCGAAATGTCCATATTAACATCAACGTTTACGGTCAATGAACCAAAATAGCTCTACCTATTCCGATCTCTGCTAATGACTGTGGCTATTTTTACATAAAAAAATTGAAGTAATTAAAAAAATCATATGTAACAACAATACAATTTTTAAACTATGAAACAAGATAATGTAGTAACTTACCCATTTACCCCGAATTTGGGGAAATTACCATTTTACTTGTAACATTTATTCGTACGGTTGTGTGTGTAATGACAAGCTGCTGACGCACACGACGGAGTATTTTGTGCCTCAATATTTTGACGAACTTTGTTTGACACTATCGTTCTAGGCGTTATTATTCTAAGTCTTGTATAACAAATAACTATTAATCCATCACTAACAAAATAACGTACGAAAGCTGTTGCGTTGGTATTTTTTTTTCTCATTCGAAAATAGTGGGAAATTATTAACCTATAGCCGTGTATGAAATATTCAAGTGGGAAATTGTTTCCCACTTAACCCTTACGGAATTAATTCTATTTTTTATTTTTTGTCCCTATGTAAAAATCGACGAGTAAAGACGCAGACAAAAGCTAGTCAAGTGGGACCCACATGTATGTTCATGGATATAGGGAAACCCTATATATAACTCTACTCTTTCTCAAATAGCCCGGTCAATATATATATATATAATAGAAAATTTACAGGCACGTATGGGATACCACTCTAATGAAATGCTGAAAAGTCCCCATTGATCCCGTGTGTGCAAAAAATTTTATTCAAGGTTAAAGGTCGCAAAAATGGGTTTTTTGGTTTTTTTGGCCAAACGGCTTAGAATAAGCCAAACGGTAAGTTTTACGATAAAATTAGCCCAGACTAAAATTGTAGATGAGAATAAGAATACATAAATTTATTTCTGTATAAAACTTAGTCTAAATATGTCAAACTTATGTTTTAAGCATCAATTTGGTGAATGCTTAGAATAATAACGCCTAGAAGCCGAGTACGCGCACAGCGATTGAGGCAAGTTTAACCAAGCCATATGTGGCTTGGTTGGCCAAACGGCTCGCTAGTATCCAAGGTCACGTCGTGTCGTAAGCAGCTCCGCAATTTTTGTTTATAATGACGATTTGTGCCATCAAAGAATGCTTTCACAAGTCAGAATCTAGCAAAAAGGATGCTAAGATTACATTTCACCTGTAAAAACAGCTAATCAATGTCTATTTTTTCGTAAAACACGATATTAATGTTCGTAAATTTGTAATATGTCATTCCATGTATGTTTTGCTAGATGTAGGAAAACTTTTACCCCATTTTGTATTTCGAGTTTTTTTTTATTTAGAGTTGTTTTTATCCAAGTCTAGAGTCCAAGAAAGACAATTTAGCACGATTGCTGTTATCAAAGCGCCAGTTATTTAGAAAATAGTTACAGCTACAAGGATTTTAAACTGACATGCTGAAAAAATGTTATAAGAGTAATTTTTTGATAAGATTGATTTTTGTGCAATAAAGTAAATTAATAAATATTGGCATTCTTATTTATCACCAAACATTGTTACATTTACATAACATTACATGTTCATGTTTTCGTGTTATATGTAAGTATCTTTAAATAAGTAGCTAATATGAAAATTGTGGTAGTCGTAGCTTCACCGCCATCTTATCTTATCTTTTAGTTAGCTAAAGGCTCGAAATAATATTCAATGCATAATGAGATAAAATTATGCTTCCAAATAGTTTAAGAGAGAAGTGGCAGTCCATTGTCTCTGCCTACCCCTCCTGAGGGATTGAGGCGTCACTATTTATGTATGTATGTACCTTACAATTTTTACTTTTTTAAAAATAATAATCACAAACTTAAATGATAACATCTTAATGTATATAACAGTTAATATTATTAATGTATGCCGTTAATATAATAAAATAATATGTAATAATTATACAAGACAATTTTCTTTTTGTGACTATTGACTTTGTGGCTATTTTCACATTAAAAAATTGAAGTAATTAAAAAAATCATATGTAACAACAATACAATTTTTAAACTATGAAACAAGATAAGAGTTTAGTAACTTACCCATTTACCCCGAGTTTGGGGAAATTACCATTTTACTTGCAACATTTATTCGTACGGTTGTGTGTGTAATGACAAGCTGCTGACGCACACGACGGAGTATTTTGTGCCTCAATATTTTGACGAACTTTGTTTGACACTATCGTTCTAGGCGTTATTATTCTAAGGGTGAATGTAGGTTAGTGCTTGCTTACAATTTAATAAATAATAATAAATTATAATGTTTTGAGTACATTTACATAGGATTTTTACTTATTAAGTTATGAAGTTAAGTTTTCCTTTAAGTTAGTCTTGTCTTACATTTTACTATAATAATCATATTATATTAAAATTTTTTTGCTAAACGATGTCTGTTCGGTGCGCTAGGCGCCTTCATAGTCTACTGTACTATGGTATCTATTCTCAGCAGTTGTTCTGGCTGGGCATTGTTTGTCTCCTGTTTTGTGTTGGCTGGACTTGTTAAATCGCTTACATGAAGCACACGTGGCCGGTTCTTGACGTTTACTGCAATCCTTGATCGAGTGGCTGACGCATATAGACAAAAATAAACAAGGCTTCTTGGCGGGAAAGTGATGAGTCATGTCTGCGGATTTATTTTATTTTCTAAAATTTGTGTTATGTCGAATATTAATGTGTAATAATGGTGGATTATTAACCGTTAAGTGTTCGTGAGTGTGCATGAGTGTTGGCAAATGAAACAAAAAGTGCAACGTCACTTTTCAAATTCTCTCAAGAAGTCCGCCCGAGGACTTACTAAAGCCCCACATCTTTACTGAAATACTCGAGGGGTTGGGGGGTATATCATTTTTCACTTCTCATTTATATTATCATTCATCATCATCATACAGGAAAAAAATATTGTTTATTTATGTATTACTTGTAAGAAAAATTACTTTGACACTGGCTAAATGTGCTAATCGCACGAAGCCATCAACTAAATGAAAAAAAAAAATTGATTGTGATGTGAATAGTTTTTTTTTTTTTTTTTTTTTTTGGCTTCTTGGCGGGAAAGTGAAGAGTCATGTCTGCGGTTTTGTTTTATTTTCTAAAATTTGTGTTAAGTCGAATATTAATGTGAAATAATGGTGGATTATTAACCGTTAAGTGTTCGTGAGTGTGCATGAGTGTTGGCAAATGAAACAAAACAGTGCAACGTCACTAATCAAATTCTCTCAAGAAGTCCGCTTGAGGACTTAGTAAAGCCCCACATCTTTACTGAGATACTCGAGGGGTTGGGGGTATATCATTTCTCACTTCTCATTTCCATTATCATTCATCATCATCATTTCCATTATCATTCATCATCATCTTTAGGATTATAATACTAATGAAATTAAGAAACTAATGACATGGCAGCATGGTCTATGACCTTAGCCGGTTCCTCAGAGAACAAACTATTAAAAAAAAAAAAAAAAAAAAATAGGTTTTTTTTATTTATCCAAATTCTTAATAATAACACGCGTTGTGTGTGAGTGAGACTCCTAGATTAATACTTGAAATCGGCATAATGCGTGTACCGCAAAGCCATTTATTAAGATTAAAGTTAAGTCTAAATAACTCACACAACACTGCTGTGCGGGCTAGCACAGGATTTGTTACAAAACATATTGATTTACTGTTTTACATTTACATGTTATGATAGGTGTATGTAACAAGGATCTGTGATAGATAATGCAAGTCGCGATGAAAATGGTAATGAAATTTGTTTAATGCCAACGACACGTGAGTAGACAGACATCGAATTTTGGGAGGAGGTAGAAGGGACCCAACTATCCCCTTCCCAAAAGCTTATAAATTTGGATACTATGTATTTTCAATTTAGTCATAAAAAGATTTAGGGTTAGGCTGGTCGCCGCAGCTGCAGCGGCCGGCATGTTGTAAGAATGACTGCGTTTCGTTACAGCAGGGGGGGCTGCTCTTCCTCTATGCCTCTGGGCTCATTTATTAACGGGACATATTATTAATGTGTGCTCTAAGTCTTTTAGAAATCTAAGTCTAATTAATTCTACAACAATACGAATTTTAAAAACGTGTGTTGTCAAAGTTTTGTATAATGCTCTGGTGCGTAGCCATCTTCAAACAAACGCCTTCATATGGAATCCCCGATTAGCTAAATGCAGGTTGATGATTGAGAGGATTCTAAATAAATTTGCACGCTTTTTTTGTTTGAAAGAGTATGGAGTGTATCCTTACTTCCCACTGCCGCCCTGTGTTGCTTAGCCAGCCCACACCTTGATCGAATCTGCTCAAGTTCAATCCTGTGTAAAATTTTCCTTTTGTACTTATTTATTTGATTACTAATTAAATAAATTTGAATTTGTGTCACACCCCATTTGCCTAATTAATTTACTTTTGTGTTTGCCAAATATAGATATTTTTGCCACAGCTTGTCGAAATTCATAGAAATTGCACAAGTTGTCTTGGAAACTTATGATAACATTCTTATTAATAATAATAATTAATTCTTATTAATTTGATTTTTAATATTGGTTAATTTAAATTTTCCTGTATCATCATCATCTTGGTTTGTACTGTAACGGTGTTATAATTGTTTCCAAGTTAAAAATAAAATAAAATAATATGTTTATTTATGTATTGAAATATATGTATACAATACAAACTACAGCTATACAACAGCCAACACTCTTACATGCTACACTGGGACCTAGAGGTACACTTTGCCCGGCCTGGGAATTAAACCTGGGACCTTCGGGTGTTGTGCCGAGTGCTTTGCTATGCTTATTATATATTGAATTACTAAAATTGGTACAGCACTTTAGAAACCTTAGAAACTTAGTCCTGAAAATACTACTTGGACTTCCCACTAATCTGGAAGGTTTTGATAAATAATGCACAACTGACAATATCTTAAAATGTCAAAACGTTTTTCCTCCTTCCTATGATATCCATATCATAGGTGACAAAGCATGGCAAAGCACTCGGCACAATACCCAAAGGTCCCAGGTTTAATTCCCAGGTCGGGCAGTCCAGTCTTCCTAGACTAGAAAAGCATATTAGTTTTATGACTTTTTAAGCACCTTATTGGGTCTTCATTGCACTAAAACATTTCTGTTGAAGTCAACAAAACTATTCGAAACTTATCTATGACATATTGTTCATTCATAAATATCTCTCTCTGATTATAATTTTTTTGGAGCGGTTGGGCGGTATGATACCTACTCAATTGTGCGATGTTGAGCTTTATGTGTCTGCCGTCAAGTCCTACCAAGCACGTCCTCGTTGCCATCTGCCCTGTCGACCACCAGTACAGGCAGGCGGTGAACCCACCCTACAGTGGGTCGTCCGCTCCGGGCAATGCTGTGGTCACCATGCAAGCATCGCACATTCACTATTTTTCTTGCGATCACAGTAGCAAAGAGTGGAGGGCTAACCCGCTAGTGATATCCCGCACGGCGGGCCAATCCCCTACCTATAATTCCTTGTTTTCCATCCACAACAGTTCTCTTCCTTACCGTTTTTCCTTTGTCCTAATTCCATCCTGGAGGGATGACAACCTTGACTCTAAAATTGTCAAAAAAAAAACAAAAATAATGGCACATTTTCTCAAACTAAATTTCCCCAGGAGGGTACCGGCGGAGCCGGAGAACCCCTCCCTGGGCTTTCGGGCTCAGGCTGCCCCTTGTATCTGGGGGGGGCAAAAAGTTTGCCAGTATTTGCGGCTGCGTCAAGCAGCGGTGTTAAGGACCCGCAAGAGTCGATGGCGGGCCGCGCCCCTTTGGATGCAGGCGCGTTCAAGGCGGGAACTACCCCGAATCAAAGCAGTTATGGACACCTTCGGGGACCAACTCTGACCAGTAAACGAGATAGGAACCGTAAAAAAAGGGGTATGGCGATAGGTGCACCGTCATGGCATCCATTGCAGTCGAAATCCATGCGAAAGTCTGGTGGGAGTGGGAACCATATGAGGCCCGTCCCGTCGGACATTACGCGCGGGAACCAAACAGGAAGAGGTTTCTCACACAGTAGTGGAGGGGCTACAGCACCTGCCCAGCAACCCCATATGGAAGACCTTGAAATCTCGGAGCAAAATCAGACCACGGTAAACCGTACGAAAAGGCAGAGAGAGGCCAACAATGAATGTCAGGAGGCGGTTGATGCCAAACGCAAATGTGTTAAGTCTGATGAGTGTTATACGGCGGCAGGAAGTGGCTATAAAATGGCCATCATTGCTGGGGACTACCCGGCAACTATACTGGGGGAGAGTCATTACGTGGCAATCCAAGGAGTCATTTGGGACCGGTTGGAGGCCACACCTGACCCCCTCCCTGTAGTAAACATCGGCAGCATTTCGTCGGGCGCTATATTCTTCACATGTGAAGGAAGTGACTCGGCAAACTGGCTACTAGCTCAAGACGGTCTGACCGTGGAAGGCGTATCACTAAAGGTAGTTTATGCCAAGGATCTTCCAAAGCCAGTGAAAATGGCGTGGAAGTCCCGAAACATAAGCTGCCTTGACATAGGTAGGGTCTTGAAGATGATGCAGAGATACCATCCTGGCCTGAAAACCTCGAACTGGAAGGTCGTTGATACAAAGGTCGAGACTCAAACAGTTCGCAGAATTATACTCATGGATGTTGCCTCTGCAGCATTCATCAAGGCGAAGGGCTACTGCCTTAATACGGGCATTGACAAGAGCGTCTTTAAGCTTCTAGAGGAGAGGCCTACAGGCGAGCTTGTCGGTTTCCAAGGCGGTAGTGAAGGACCGAGTGTGGCGAGAGTGACTGAGGGCGAGAGCTCCCAAAACGCTCTAGTGGCGGATATGCAGCCAGGACTAGACGCTTCCGTGGTTTGCTCCAAGGTTATTGGGGAGGAGAGGACACCATTGAAATGGGTGGAATCTTCTTACCATGATCCGAAGTTTTATTAAGAGAGCTCGCTCTATATAAGCTTCTTCAGAGAGTATCCTCTCTGTTGGAAGCGACCACTGATGGAGAACCCGGCTCAGAAAACTGCTACTACGATTTGAAAATGCTAAGGTGCGTATTCACTCATTTGCACTGTTATTAACTACTGTAAAGCCGCGCGTCACTGATGTCTGTGGTGCGCAAGCAAAAAATATATTTTTTTAATTGCTTTAATCTAAGAACTTTATTGTTATAGCGGACTGAAAAAGGTGGCCGAGAAAATCTAGATATCATCTGATATCTGGTTCTAGCTGCGAGTTGAGACGCAAACGCGCATCATGTCACATAGTGGCAGCTCAGACACTTATGAAAGGGGCAGAAGCTTCTGGAATGTCTGGTAAGTTCACCCATGCAATAACCTAATTAAATTTTACTAATTAAGGCTACGTTTTTCAATGTCCGCAGTGAACGGGCATGCCTGCCAGAACCTTTGCCGCAAATATAAATACTTCACTAAATGTTACGAGAAAAAGTCGATACAGCATTTATTTACTGCGCTAATGTAACTACTACTTCGACTAGGACAATAATGGGAGTTTTGGCTTGGGCTGAGATCCTGTGGTTTTGCTATCAATTTATTATGAAAGGGCAATGTGCAATTTGTACGGAGTGTTGTGCCTTTTTTTAAATAAAGATCTTCTAGTCTCTGTACCAGGGATTCCTAAACTATTTTGGGCAAGAGACCCCTTTTCCAAAATTAACTGATACTTTAGACCCCATAGCCAAATTACTTTAAAAATTCTATCTCTAGTTTTTTTCCATTGATACAAAATACTTACCAATTTTATAAACTTTGCGGTTGGTTAAGTGAACTATACTTATACTTCCTATTAAAATACTAGTTAGATAGATATACATATAGATAATACTTTTATTGTAACACTACGAACACAAATATAAATAACTTGTACTCTAGAGACAAACAATAATTGCTACAAGTTAGCTCGAAACAGTAACCTTTCGGAGATATAAGCGAATCTATACTCGATGTATTCAAAACATACGAGAGCGGCACTGAAAATTTCGGGAATCAAGGAAGTGACACAACATAACTATTTAAAAATGTATTTATTGCTTTTCGAAGTACTCTCCGCGAAATTTGACACATTTTTCCATACGATGGAACCAATCATTGAAGCAACATTCCATTCGGAAGTTGGGGTCTCCAAAATGGCCGTTTTGTAGGCGTCCACAGCTTCTTCAGGTGATGAAAATCTCTGACCACGCAATTTATTCTTTATTTTAGGGAAAGTATAGAAATCATTAGGGCTTAAGTCGGGGCGGATGGTCTAATAATTCTATGTTTTCTTGCTCTAAAAACTCTTTTGTCTGTGCGCGGTGTGAGAACTCGCATTGTCGTGATGGAGGATGATGCGGCGGTTGCAGTTATCTTTACGGAGTTCAGAAACGACCTGTGGCAAACAAATGCTAGCATACCATTCTGCATTAACCGTTCTTTGTCCCTCAAGAGGAATAGTCGCAACATGGCCGGTTTTGGAGACAAACGTAGCCACCATTTTTTTTGCAACACCGTGAACGAACAATTTTTGTTGGCTTTAACTCATTTTCGAACACCCAAACCGTACGCGTATATCCAGGATTTGTCACCTGATACGATGTTGTATACAGCATTTGAGGATCCTGCGTGGAATCTTTCGAGAGTTCTGACACACCAAGTAACGCGAGCCGCTTTTTGGTCTTCACAGAGCGAATGCGGTATCCATCGGGAAAACAACTTTTTTACACCTAATTGTTCATGCAAGATTATTTGTATTTGACTCATGCCAATGTCTAAAGTTGCCTGAATTTCGCGGTATGTCACATGTCTATCTTCCTCAATCAGCTTACGCACAGCATCAACGTTTTCTTGGGTGACTGCAGTTTTTGGACGACCTTGACGGGGATCATCACTGAGCTTGACACGTCCACGTTGAAATTCAGCAAACCAGCGATAAATTGTGGTTTTGGATGGGGGCTTCATCACCAAATGCAGAAATCATCCGGTCAACACACTGTTTTTGTGATAAACCACTTCGAAAGTCATAATAAATCATCGCTCTGGAATTTTCTCGAGTCAATTCCATTTTCTCAACGACTAAACAAGTTTGACAAAACTTTGTGACAAGACCGAGAATCTTTTTTTAAATAAATAAATGGTATTCGATTTTTAAAACCAAGGAGTTTTCAATTAAAAAGATTTAAATATGACAGGAACAGTGGTAATATTCCATTCCCGACACTTTTAGTGCAGCCCTCGTATAACTGATTTCACTGACTAAAAAGTTAAAAAAAAATGCCCTTTCCATTAGCTTACATATGTGGGTGGATTCGCGTTTTGGATTTTTTCTGATTTATTTTGAAGCCTTTTTGTAAATTAATCTGAAATGCGTGCAAAGTTTCAAAAATCGAAAGAAGTACTATTAAGTAAGATCTGCTTAACAAAGGCACTCTTTTTTAATCAAGAATTTAGATAATATTTGATCTCAAAAAATAATAAGAGAAATGGTAATGACGTTAGGCTAATGGCAATGATTCTTTGAGGATGGTAATGATTAGGAATGCTTGGTAATGACGAGCTTTTACGGCAAAAATAATAATTAAGTACCTGATACCTATTTTAGAAGACATAGCTATGTATTTTTTTCATATACATATAAGTAGTTGCTAACTTGTAAATAAAACACTTACTTATAAATTTGTAAAGTTTAAACTTTTGTGTTATTAATAACACAAAAATTAAAATTCAACAAATCTCGTAACAAACACAATCTCGGTCTTTAATTTAACTATGCTATCATGGCTCAATCCAACTCTTATGGCACGTATTAAGTTGTTAAGTAGGTAACTAAATTTTAACTTAACTTTAAGTGATTAATTGCATGTAAACACAGAATTTAGTAGCAAGTTGCAAGTTAAAATTTAGCTAACAACTAAACAAGATATTTAGAATTTTGTCTATTTTTCGGTTAAGTTGGTGGGCGGGGCTTGTCACTTGACACGTTTGGACTGGCACAATATTAGTTAAATGCAGAAGTGTAGTGAGCGACGCGCTCGGGTTCAATTTTATTGTTCGTATTAAATTATTGATTATTGTATTAAACATATTTACACGATTTAGAAACTCTACGAAAATGAGATAGACTGCGAAAACTATTGCCAGTATTGAGAAAATATATTGTAATATGTAATTTTAATTTTGCATCTAATGCACATCGCATTACAGTATCTTTTTTCTGTATTTCGTTTTCCACTTTAGATAACAAGTAAATAATAGAGTCTTCTGCCATGCGTGACGCATTAAAATATACTTGTTATTAAATCTTCATTCGCTAGCTCCTCGAACAAAGTGGCACTTGATCCTTGGCCATACTGATCTCTCCTATTTATTCAATTTCTCACCCAGTTTTTTGGGTATGGTTATTTCCCTAATTATTTCATCTTTGACTTCATAACAAATTTAGCACAGAATTTACGACTTCATTACGTGGTTGATCGTCCATCTTGAGTGAACTAAGGAAACTAATTACTTTAATGGACATATACTTAAATATAAGCCACATAAAATTAAGTTTAAATTTAGTTACCTACTTAACAACTTAAAACGTGTAAATCAGCCATTACTCTGTAAGCCCTATTCAATGTCGACAACTACGTCATCAACATCCGATCTAAATATTTTTACAAATATTGAAAGATCAGTTAAGAATTAGGCAAGCTATATTTATGATTACATATACATATAATTTTACGCAAATAGTGTGGTAGTGCACCTGACCCGGCATGTCATGGGGTGCGAATTCCCTTCGTGGAATTTTTTTCAGCACTGTCTTTTTTCACATATCTAATAGTTTCAGTAGTAAGTAGGTGGAGCTCGATGGCGCAGTGGTTAACGCGCCCGGTCTGCGAGTGCTGAGGTTAAGCAACATTCGCAAAGGCCGGTCATCGGATGGTTGACCAAAAATTATTATCTCGAGCTCCTCCGTGCTTCGTAAGGCACGTTAAGTCGTTGGTCCCGGCTGCATTAGCAGTCGTTAACAACCACCAATCCGCACTGGGCCCGCGTGGTGGTTTATGGCCCGTTCTCCCTATCCATCCATAGGGAAGGCTCGTGCCCCAGCAGTGGGGACGTAAATGAGCTGATGATGAATAGTTTCAATATGTAGTACTATGTAATATTGAAGTTTCATTTTTGAAAACGGCATCTACCTGAAATAAAATATTATTTTGTATGATGTATTTTTAAAGTTAAAATATGTTTAGAGTATGTATGTATAAACCCACGACCATTATTCCCCAAAAGGTGGTTAGAGATCATCATATCCTATCCAAGCCATGGTTTGGATCAATGTCCACTATTAGCAAATAGAGCGACCTTGTTGTTAATTATGCAAAGGAAGTGTCAGGATGCTGGCCAATCGGCTTTTTTGATGCACTGGCGTATAATCTCGATTCACCACTTACGAATGCTGACAAGAAAAGCTGGCTATTATAATACTATAATCCAGACAAGCACGGATAATTTAATATTTTTAGCAAATTAAAATAAAGATAACGCACAAAAAAACCCATTCAACTTCCAGCTGGTATTTCGGTTATTTTAAAGCATGAAAGCAAACAACGTTTTAAGTAAAATAGAACAAATTGCTACTAATAAGAAATTTTGAAACTTTGAATTCATCATTCCCATTAACATAACGTCATTACCATCAACACAAATCAAACGGTAATGATGATGATGGTAATGACAAACGTAGTGTTTTTTTTTAACAAATCGTGAATTCTTAGCGCTACTATTTTGTGACCGCCTTTTTGAGAATTTGTCCTGGGAGTCACAATAAGTTCTAATGCTAACAATTATACTTAATTTATAATTACCTAGAAAACGTATTTACCGGTAATGATGGAAATACGTGACAACCATTTCCTGGACATATGATTTGTAACAAAAAAAGTATTTAAAGAGCACTCACCGTGACGTGCGCTGTGGTACATTTCGTGCAAGCGACTGAGGAGAGTGGTGTGCACGGGGACAGTAAGATACATCACGTAGATCTTTCAAGAAAGTAAATTTGACGTTAGCGCGATGGTAATGACGAATTTCTGTTACAAACTTTTGAAATTTCGTTTTGACTATTATGCTGTTCTGAATTATAAACGCTATTTATTATGTTGTTTACGGTAAAATACAGATTACTAAACGTTTGAAAAAATCGGATTTGGCGATCATAATTATTGAAATATATATTTTGAAAGTTTTGTGCACATATATTTTCTTTAGATGGTAATGATGTTTTACTCAGTTTTAATTAAATTAGAAAATGAGTTTTTAGAACACAAGGTTCGTAACTGTGTCACCTTACGTTAAATTATGTTTAAAACCTCGCTTAAACAAAAAAAGTAACTGAAAAATGAGATAGAATTTCTAATCAACTAGAAATAGTTTTTTTCCATGTTTCGCGAAATGACCCATGTATGACATTACTTCAGTTCTTATTAGCGACACTATGGGCTGGTGTAATGATACAGATTGTTTTAAAACCCCCAATATCTTAATAATTTATCATAACACTTATTATTTTACATTAAAGATCACGAAGAACGATATGGCACAGTATTATTATTATATAAAGCTAAATATATATACTACTCAAAACAAAATAAGGGCCACGAGGTATTTTGTCTGTACCATGAAAATAATAAAACCAATATTAATTTTTTTGTCTCCATGACGAAAACTAATGTTGTTTTTACCGTGTAGACCAATAAATTTATTCCAATAATAATGATTAAAAAGTTTATTTGCTTTTGAAAGAAAAAACACATTTAAGGTTAAAAATAAAAACAATGTAAAGTTACTGAAAACAAAAGAAAATACTCCATGCTCATCTTTTAGTAACGGGTATGCCCCCCTCGTTTTGTTACGCACTCCTGAAGCCTGGAGTGCATGCTCTCAATCAAATGCCTGACATTTTCCATTGGAATCTCTTCCCAGGCTCTTTTAACAGCGTTGATGAGTTGCTGTTGGTTGTGGATTTCCTGATCACCGTCTCTAACTCTTCGTTTCAACTGATCCCACATGTGCTCTATTGGATTTAAGTCCGGACTGTTCGCCGGCCACGGCAAGACTTGAATTTGAGACGCTTCCAGTACAAACCGAGTCGCTTGAGCCGTGTGTGCACGAGCATTGTCTTGCATCAAGATGAATCCAGGACCCGCTCGCTGGGCAAATGGGATCACATGTGGTCTGACGACTTCCTCAATATACCGCTGAGCAGTAACAGTACCCTCATTTAAAATAGCGAGCTCAGTTTTGCCGTGTAAGCTTATCCCGCCCCAAATCATTACATTTGGACCACCAAAACGATCGACTTCATGGATGCAGGCTTCTGAAAATCTCTCGCCGCGTCTTCTCCAAACTCTAATACGCCGATCGTCGTTAAAAAATTTAACTTTGCATTCGTCTGTGAAGAGCACCATGCCCCATTGGTTTATGTCCCAGTCCAAATGTTGACGGGAAAATCTTAAACGATTTGCACGATGATTTCTGGTTAATGGAATACGGACAACTCGCCTTCTTGATGCCTGCTGGTCTTCATGCAATCGATTATGAATAGTTTGGTCACTGACACGAGTACCCGTTGTGAGCCGTAAACGATTTTGCAGCTTGCGGGCCGTCGTTGTGCGATCTCGGCGCGCACTTAATCGAATGTAACGATCCTCTTGAGCTGTTGTAATGCGAACTCTGCCCGAACCAGGTCTTCTTCTAACACTGCCGGTCTCTTGGAAACGATTCCATAGATTTTGAATAGCTCTTCGAGAAAATCCCAATTGCAAACCCACAGATCGCTGCGAATGACCTTCTTCAATCATTGTAACGGCTCTGGTTGCTGTCAGCGAGTCCATATGACGCCTGCGTGCTTGTGGCATATTGCAAAAGATGTTTCTGACTCGAGATATCAATGAACTCTGATAATTTCTAATAAACCAAGAAGCTAAGGAAAGCAAAACGTCAAAGAAAATGCAATCAAAATTTTCAAAAATAATTTTAAATCAAATTTTATTTAAAATTGTTGCCAGCATTAGATGAATACTACAATATTAAAAAGTTTAGGTATCAAAGAGTTTGTATACTCCATATTTTACTACTTTCAATATGTAAATGTTTAATAATTTACACCAAAATGAAAAAATACCTCGTGGCCCTTATTTTGTTTTGAGTAGTATATATACTGTGGCTATGGCCTGTGTGGCTGTATGAGCAGGATCCCTCTGTCTGTGCATAGAAAACGAAAACTAAGAAATCAGGCGATGACTGACAGTGACAAAACAAAATAAATCATGTGTTTGCATGTGCTTTTGTGAAATATTTCCAGCGAACGAAGTGTAAAACAAGAAATTGATTTAAATTGGTAGATATAAAGAAATATTATCTTTAATTATATTTTATCCATTTAGAATTACTAAGGATAACTTTTCGTAAAAAAGGTTTGTAATTGTTAGGTTAAGCTGGCCATAATTATTGTTACTATTCACTTCACAGTCAGCAGCAATAGTTGCTAAACTCAATCTTAAGTTTTATGTGCCTAATATATATTTTTTTAGATCTACATAATGACTAGATTCGCTCGAGCTAAAGGTTCTAAGTCTTCTAATGAGAAGGCACCGGATGACAGTACACCATGGGAAGTAATGAAAGAACAATTGCTGCACACAAAGAAAGAAAATGAAGAATCAAAAAAGAGATTAGAGGTCAGTGTATAATGCTGTAAGAATGTTTTATCAATCCTCAATTTATTTATTTATTATATATGTTTATTAGGACAACCAACAAGACAAACAAACAAGCAAAAATTGTAGAAACAAACATAAACTTAAAGCTAAGTGTCATCTTAATTACAGATTGCCACAGCACGCATTGTGGACTATAATAAAAAGAAACAATTTATTTATTAAATATAAACCTAATGAAAAATTGAGTACTTATATAAATCAAAAATCATTCAGTCTTTCAGCCACTAATCTGGCGCCATATCAAATGACTTTAATGTTTCCTGTCTGAACTTCTGTGGTTTATCTGCGAAGATGTCGATATTACAAACTTTGCAGTTTGTTATATTGTTGCTGTAGTCTATTTATGGTGGCGTGGTGACCCACATTGGTCCTGCTGCCCTTAACAGAAAAAGGCACATATCTTTTGACCCGTGCTAGTTTATATGGTACATTAAGATTTATCAATCAATAGATTACATTCCTTTTTACACTCACACAAAATTAATATTTTACTGTTTGTAGCAGATTGATTTAACATATTTACAATTTACACCAGATGTTGAAATTAACTTGACAATTGTATTGTTTAAAATTTCAGGCTGAAAAGCAACGCATGGAAAATTATCAAAGCTTTCTTAAAGAACAGAAAGTGCAAAAAAAGAAAGCAACATGGTGTGATTTTCCAGAGGCAGACGCAGAAGCTGTGAGGATACCTCCAAAAAAAAAGAAAAAGAAGGTGGGAGCTCCTGATGTAAATGAGCTTAATGCTACAAATGACGTCACAGTAACTAAAAAGAAGAAAAAGAAAAATAAGACTAAAACTAAAACAGACTTTTGTGCAAAATCTGTTTCTTCTGAACTTGAATCAAACATCCAAGAATCAAATGTGGAAACTGAAAAGAATGAATCAAAGAAAGGGAAAAAGTTAAAAGGTCTAAAGCAAATTGATAAGCAATCTGATATACATGTTGATATACCTAAACAACTCAATAATGAGCCACCCAATAAAACAATCAATACTAACAATAACAATTTTAAAAACAAAAATAAAGATAAAAATCAGAAATCAAAAAACCTTGTGGACGGTAAACCAGTTCGCAGGAAAGAGATAAACGACAACAGTTTTCAGTTGATCATCAATGGCAAAGAAGTAGAATTGATCAGATTCGATGGCTTCCCTGTAATGAGGAAAGATGCGGAACGTTTACAAGAGTTAAAAAATAATATGATCAAGAAAGGAATTCCGAAAAGTGAAGTTCAGAGAACCATGAAATTAGAGAGGAGACGGGCAGAAAAAGCATTGGCTAGAGTTAAGAGAGAAGTGTGCTATAATTGTAGGAAAGGTGGGCACAACTTGTCTGACTGTCCTGACTTGAAGTCCAAGATACCAGGGGTAGATGCTGCGGATGGAGTTTGTTTCAAATGTGGCTCTACTGAGCACAAGCAGTTTGAATGCAAAGTGCAGAAGGATATGGATTTTAAATTTGCCACATGCTTTATTTGCAGAGAGCCGGTCAGTATTCATGTATATTAGTTATCAATCATGTCATTGATTTACTAACCCAAAAGTGTATTTGGTTTGCATATCAAAAACGAGGTTTACCTTTGCTTACAAGACCAATTGTCAGATATGTAATAATCATGTACCACGAATAGCAAAATATTGTTGTAATGAAAGTTTTTATCAAAGGTGGTAAAGCATTTTCATGGTCAACAAATCATTGATGTGTTAAAATTATTTTAAAGAAATTTCAAAATAAATTAAATCTTTTAGTTAATTAAGAAGATCAATAATAATCTGGTTTTATTTCAGGGTCACATAGCTAGGCAATGTCCTGATAATCCGAAAGGATTGTACCCTAACGGAGGAAGCTGTAAATTATGTGGTGACGTCACTCATATGAGAAAAGACTGTCCAACAGTGAGTATATATTTTTAAACATTTTAAAATCAGTATACTTTTGTTTTATAAATATAAACTGATCTGATATGTATGCAATTTAAATAAATATACAAATATTGGCAATTAAAGGCCTACGCAGACCAGAACGGTATGGCAAAGCATGGCAAAGTATTTTGCCGCCGAGGCATGCCGTGGCGCCACGTCGAAGTATGCCTCGGCAACTTCTGCTCTGGGATGTTCATGTAAAAAATATATTAATATTTTCGATATATCGTGTAATTTATTTATGTGACTAGTCTATAGTAATAAATATTAGATAGGTAAAACAGCTAGACTGAAGAAACAAATCAACTTTAATTATTTATAAATCCCAGTATTTTTTGTTACTTTATTTATAAATCCAGTATTTTTTGTCTACACCTTGCAAAAACAAAAATTTATTTACTCATTTAGCTTGTAGCCTGCTTCTCTGCTGAGTTGAAACCTGCTCGACTCAGGACTCCAGGTTTAGCCTCTCATCTAGACGTCCTAAACACACGTCTTAGATGACCCCGACGATCCCATAACAGTTGCGAACGAACACCCCCCCGCCCGATCCTCTAAATGACACTACACATTTACAGAATACACTAAACATGCAAACTAGTTTAGGTCTAAGACACCGTACTCGTAGAACAAGGGTACAAAGAACCGGTTCACACGCGCTCTATACCAGGTACAGACATGTACCTGGGCGCTTCTCTCCTTCCTCCACGGCCCGGTCTACCCGAGCCGAGGTCCGAGCCTTTAGAGGCGCCCTCGGGTGGTTCCGCTCCCCGATCCGATCCCTTCGGAGAATCTAGTAGGGCACGGGGACGCGCACTAGTGCGCGATGCCGTTCCCTCTAGAAAACCTCCGAAGGTGATTCGTTTCACACGGCTTGAGGGACCCTTTACGTTCCTCGCCGCCCCCAAACAAGCACGGTGAAGCTGAAAATGCCGTCTAAGGCAATCAGCAATCTCTCTTCAAAAAAAAAAGAGTTTAGTTAGTTCACTGAGTCTTGTAAAATTAATCCGAGTCTATCGAATTAAGACTAAATTCAATTCAGTTCTTTACAACACTACCTTCGACACGTCACGGCGTGCGCCGGCTTCCTTCAGCATGCTTTTGCCTACCGCAGTACGCCACGGCATGACGCGGCATCCCGCCGCGGGAGCCGCGGGATAATTTTAAAGCATGGGAATTTATTTCTTATTTATATTTTAATATGTTTGAATGTCCATTGGTAAAAATTTAAGTCCTTTGCCATGCCGTCCCAATCTGCGTTGACCTTTAAGGACAATATAAGCATATGTTTTACTATTCAGAGATATATAGAAAATGACCATGAGAGTACCAAAATGTTGACAATATTATATGTTTTTAGGATAACTCCAAAAAAGAGGAAACTTCTATAAAACTTCACACCCTAGACAGTGAAAACAGCATAGAGGGCATCAACCAGCAATCAACATCTACAGTGGCAAAGGAGGGAGTTAAAAAACCCAAGAAAATTAAATTTTAAGGGCCTTGCTAATAAACAGAGGATAAGCTTGGATTTCGGCATAGACATTCCCATCATGTAAACCTAATTTCAAATTAGAGTAAAAAGACAAAACCAATGACTAATGACGTTTTAAAAATGAAATACCGTCGCCAATTACATTTGGCAACTGTAATGTTCGGAGTGATTGAATCCGGGAATCCAGAATACTTGTATTCTAGGTTTAGATGGGCTCGCCATTATAGTAAATACGAAACACGGGCATTATCATATTTGATGAGTATTCCGCAGCACCGGACTGTCGCATTTCGTGGGAGTTTTCGATTCAGTGCAACAAAGTGTTGGAATGATTTGCCTCCGCTACTTCGGAACACACGTAGTGTTTATTCATTTATGATAAGGTTTAAGAAGCATTTATTGGATATACAGAAGTCGGATGTGTGAAACTGTTTTCGTGATAGTGGTCATACGCTTTGTGTCTTATTGGACCCCACTCTAATAATTGTATTCTTATAATTTTATTTGTATTAGATATTATGTATTTTGTGTACCTACACAATAGTTATTTATGTATATGTTATGTTATTATAATCCTGATATTTATAGTAACATAAAAGAAACATAATTTATCTTACTATTATTATATGATTTTATAGTGTTCAGTGTCAGTTACCTACTCCCACGTCATGCAAGGGTTGTACTGAAAATCAGCGCTCCGGACAGATAATCCGTAGCTCATGCTGAGTGCAGGCAGACGCTGTTTGGCGACACTGTGCATGCAGCAACGTATGCTTAACTAGTGAATGTACCTACTGTTTTATTTTGATTTTTAAAACATTTTATTTTCTTTTTGTAATCTTTTGTTTATGAATGTTGAGTGTACAGTGTTAGTCAAATAAATACCTATTCTATTCTAAAACATGAAATAACGATTCTAAGCGTATATCCTGTTCATTAATTTGGAGGTACATTTATAAATAGATATTGTTATACAAGTGTACATTAAAATAAAATATCTTGTCCAAACAATTATATAATTTTATAAACATAGTTGTCTTTTACTATTTCCTTACATAATAGCTTTAACATTTTGTCTTTTTTTGCAATAACTAATCGTAATGTTCATCTTCTTTTTATTAAAACGGACACGCAATGTATTTTATTAATATTCTTGTACTACTATATACTATACTAATTGCATATACCTACAGGTTGACTTTTTTATCACCATCCAAACCTGAGATGACTTTCGTGATACAAACGAACAACTCTTTCTATTGGACCAACTCCCTAACTCGAAAAAAAAAATCGGCTCAACAGCATCAACATTTGGTCGAATGAATATTGATGTTTTGTATGGAACAGCTGATTTTTTTTTTCGAGTTAGGAAGTTGGTCCAATAGTAAAAGTTGTTCGTTTGTATCACGGGAGTCATCTCAGAAGGTTTGGATGGTGATAAAAAAGTCGACCTGTATAGTTACATAAAAGCAGAGCCGGATTAAGCTATGTATAGGCCCCTAGGCACTGCATGTTTCGGGGCCCCTATCTTCTCCAAGGGCTCGCAAAGGTCACGGGGCTCAAGAGGCACGTGCCTTTTTTGCCTTTAGGTTAATCCGGTACTGCATACAAGGAGATATTATACAAAGAGTATCTACATAAATATTACAAAGATTCAAGACTGGCTTTCAGTTGTTCCATAGATTGATAAGCGATTTGGCCTATGATTCCTTCCGGACTCTGCGGGTCTTCGCGCGTAAGGATCCGCGCTGCCTCCGCCAGGCACTGTATAGGTTCCTGCAATCGGTCCTTCAACTTTTCCTGGGTGATGAGACCCGCTCCGAATTCGCTTCTCGCTAAGAACATCAAGGGTGTGTGAAGCTCATACAGCATCATACCTGTGTACAATATTATATATTATCATTCATTTCATTACTATAGGGTGTTTAAATTATATAGCCATAAAGTTATAAACCTCAGAATAATAACTAACACTTAATCGATGAACATAGTGCGTTATAGTTTATTTATATAAAAAAATTGCTATTCCCAGTTTTCTACGTAAGGATATCTTTTGACAGGTGCTAAAAGGCTGCTAATCCAATAACGTCTCATCAGTGTGTATTCTGAGTTTCACATTAGGACTAATGGAACACTATAGTGGACGTTTTAATATAGCAGAATCGAAGCCCTGGCCTAAATGCGGCCGTAACTTTTTCTTCTCATCCTAGTCACCCAGCGTGATGACGTCAATCGTACCGAGCATCAGCCTGCAGAACTCTGCCTTCCGCTCCAACATCAGATCTGGCAGCTCAACCCCTCCACGCGCCCATACAGCTACGCCAGCTATGGCAACCTATAGGCGAGCCCTAAGGATGATATTCCTCACCTCTCATCCTTGTCTCGCCCGGCGTGATGACGTCAAGCGTGCTGAGCACCAGCCGGCAGAAGTCTGCCTTCCGCTCCAACACCAGGTCGGGCAGCTCGTCGATCTCGTAGCCTTCCACGCGCCCATACAGCTGCGCCAGCGTGTGCTTAATCCCCAAAAGCACGGCGTGCCGCGGGTGGAACACTGACTTGTACTGCAACCATTATGTCAGTTTAATACGAGAAGTGCCACTAGACACTAAGCATTGTTAAGGGTGTTCTGACTGTTAAAAGATAGCCAGTTGACCCTCAGCAGCAGTTAAGGATGCCGGGTGAAGTGCGCTTCAAATTTTAGCCTTATCGTTACTTCCCATCAGCCTACGGAACTTCGTGCGTACATAAAGTCAAAGTCTAACAAAGAGTGAAAGAAAACTTACACTCAGGGTACCTAGTGGGAGTTTTATTTGCATTCGATCATGTTAAGGAAAACGACAATTCATATGAAGAGAGTTAGCAGTCGTTAGCAGTCGTTAACCGCCACCAATCCGCACTGGGCCCGCGTGGTGGTTTATGGCCCGTTCTCCCTATACATCTATAGGAAAAGCTCGTACCCCGGCAGTGAGGACATAAAATGAGCTGGTGATGATGATGATGATACAATAAAAACTCGCACTAAGTTCCCGAGTTCGAGTGTAGCTACTCGAAAGCTATGTCGTGTAACGTCCGCCCCGGAAAGCACCTCGATATTACTCCGAATAGCGCGACGGCATCGCCCATAGATGAGTTTTTTTTTAAAATTCTACTAAGAACATTGTTGACAAACTTCGGTATACGTAATTAGATTGTTCCGTCAGAGTACTGGTAAGTATTTCTACCTTACTGAGCGTGGCCTCCCGCTGCTCGATGGCGGGCGGGCCGGGCTCCAGCGCGTCCAGCTGGTCCACCTCGGCCTGCACCACCGCCAGCATCTTGCGCATGGCCGCCGTCGACGTCTTGAACTCGCAATTCTTCTCTGTACACTTCCATGGCGCTTCGCTGTCTAGATATATTCACAAACAAGGATATAGATTAAGCCTTCTATCAGTCTATATATATTGGGCCATTCATAACCCATAACGCTATATGTTTTAATTATTGCCATTACCATTACGTCAACAACAGAAATCAACGTCTTGACGTTAATTAACGTGCCTTCTGAATCAGAGAGGAACTGGAGATGTCTACTTTGGTTACCATCCGGTGACAAGGATTGCAAAAAAACTTTCAATTACCTACGCAATCCAAACATGCTAGCTGACTGCCCTTGCTCCTTCGATTTCCTCAAAATACTCATACATTTTATTTTTTTCTATATTCGATTTTCACATCGACTATGGTAGCATAGTAGCTTTGCAGGATGTGTTGACTTACCTAAAGGATTAGTGGACAGTATGACGCCATTATCGCACTTCTGGCACTTGAGCGTACTGAGGTGCGTTCCCAATTCGGTAGGGTCGGCGCAGCGAGCGCATTCGCACTTGAAGAACTTCGACTCCAGGAGAAAGTCTTGTCGCACCAGAGTAGGCGAGAGAATATGCGTGTAGCTCAGCTGCAGCTTGTCTCCGGATTTTATTGGAACTGCTGCTCGAACTTGTACCCTGGCAAAAAAAAAATACATCTTATAAGTAAACTTCGCATTTCTAATGGGTTTATAGACTAGACACCACATCAACAATTAATTAATTAAACGAAACCGGTTAAACAACCGGTACCAAGTCTTTACGTGCCTTTGGAACCGCGTAGCTGCTCAACATATTTTAATCGGGTGCATCCACAGGTGATCTAGCCTTTCGAAGTTACTATCTTGCAAAATAGCAACCCAATCGCGGATTGCAGCTGCGTGAGTTCCTCAGCATGCATTGTTTTTAGGTATCGCAAACACCGGTAACCGGTTGGGTGACTTAAAATGTAGCATCGCGAACTCTTCCGTGCTTGGCACATAAAGCCGTTGGTTCTGGTTTCATCAGTAGTCGTTAACAACCACCAATCTGCACTGGGCTCGCTTGGTGCATATTGGCCGTTCTCTCCTGTTGGTGTTTCCATCCATAGGGATAGGGATAAGGGTCGTGCCCCAACTGTAGGGACAAAATAATTAGCTGATGTTGATCCTATATTCGTTATTCACACCCTATAGGAACTCCTGTATTCAACTACGGTAGCTAAGTATGCTATGGCACTTACTGATAGTCGTTTTGAAGAATAGTGTGTAGGATGTTTGGCACGCAACTATGCGCCGCGATAGCCAGCCGCGGATATATGGCCCTGATGCTGAAGCCGCCTCGCGACGGTATCTCCACAGAATTTACCTAAAAGTATGACCGGATGACCTAAGATTTTTTATTTACGTTCTTTTAGGTGTATTGAGATTCTGCAGTAAGTTGTAGGCTTATTTCAGACTTAAAACAGATTAGCTGATAACTAATGAAAGAAAATCTGTGATAATAATAATTATTGTACATAAGCACAATATAACAAAGTTCAAGAAAACGCAAAACGTGATCGAATGGTGATAAACCTCCAGACCATTCCTTATTCCTCTTTAGAACAGTACGAAATTTATACAATTAAGTAATAACCAATTTTCGAGGACCTCTAATATCCCGCAGACGCGTTGCATCAACTCCTTGTCGAACTTGCCGCCGAGCCTGCAGTGGTCGACCAAGAAGTCCGCTACGTTGACCTGGTCCGCCGCCCACGTCGGCCGCAGCTGACGTGCCTCCGAGTGGGCCTCCATCGGTTGGAGCTCCCGCTGCCATCGATCCGGGTCTTTTTCTTTCACCAATAGGAGTCTGGAATTAAATGTGTGCATTTGTAAAAAGAAAGAAAACAGTTTACGTTAATTACTTTCTACTAACGCCTCTTGTAGTAGTGCGGTTTCTCAAATGCCTAGTGAGAATTTTATTCAGATTTTTTTTAAATGTCTTATAAGACAGCTCTTGACCTCGATCTCGCCTGATGGTGAGCGTAGATAAGGTCTACGATGGAGCGAGCTGCCCCAGAAGATGCCTATTAACTCTCGCCTTGAAGGCATTCAGGTTATAAGTGTTGTTGTATAGAGTTACGCAGATTTATAAGGAAGCTATTAGCCGATGGATTTCACATTAAAACAGACTTTAATAACAACAATAGAAAATTCGCTACATTTAATATGAAGGATTCGTTTGACAACGTATTGTCACAATTATAACAAAAAATGATTTAAATTGACAAGACACTAAGAACAAACACAATGAGGTCGTACTCGTTTGATTTAGCATCTCCTTCAATACGCCCTCTAAAACAATACTAGTGCAGACCTCATCTTCACAAAGGTAGGCTTCGGCAATCCTTTGGTCAGGATGTCTGCGACCTGGTCTCTGGTTCCAACCCTCTGAACGAATATAGCTCCTTTGGACACAAGTTCTCTGACGTAGAAATGTCTGATGCGTATATGCTTCGTCCGTTTATGAAACTCGGGGTTGTGTGCCAATCGTACTGCTGCTTCATTATCCACGTGTAGATTCGGCACATTCTTCTTCTTCGTTAAATCCTCGAAGATTCTCGTAAGCCACACTAATTCTCTGGCTCCTTCACTGGCGGCCACAAGTTCAGCTTCAGTAGTAGATAGTGCTACTGACGTCTGTCTTCTGCTCGCCCATGACACTGGACCTCCAGCGTATCGGCATACGATACCAGTCGTTGATCTTCCGGTTATCGCATCACCACCATAATCAGCGTCGCTGTATCCTTCCAGTTCTGGTTTCAGGGTCCTCGGCTTGTAATGTATACCTAGAGACGTAGTTCCCTTGAGGTAACGAAGTATTCGTTTGACTCTGTTCCAGTCACTTCTGGTCGGCTTCTCCAAGTTGCGTGATACTACTCCGACTGCGAATGCGATATCAGGACGGGTTGCGACCATGAGGTATGCTAACGCACCAACGGCTTCGCGATAAGGGAAGTTAATCTCCTCGTTTCCTTTCTCTTCATTTAACTGTGACGCAGACAATTTTTCTGTGGCATCAATCGGCGTTGAGACAGGATTACTGTTAGCCATATTAAAGCGTTCAAGTACCTTCTTGGTGTACGCTTCCTGATGGATTACAATCATGCCGTCTTTGCATTGATTTATCTCCATTCCTAAGTAATAGGACGCGGGTTTTGTCGTAATTTTAAGTTTTCTTTTCAGGCTCTCTAAAAATTCATCGGCAAGCTGTTTGTCTGAAGCAGCCACTAATCCGTCGTCGACATATAAAGTAAGTAATATAATTTTCCCTCCTACTTTCTTTGTGTATAGACATGGATCTGCAGTGCTCTGTGTGAATTCGAGTTCAACAAGTACTTTGTGAAAACGAAGATTCCAGCAGCGGGGCGCTTGCTTCAGTCCGTATAAGCTTCGGTTCAGATGACATACACGGGTGGAGCCATCGTGAAAACCTTGAGGTTGCTGCATGTACAGCTCTTCCTCGAGCTTACCGTAGAGAAAGGCTGTAGTCACGTCGAATTGTGTCAAGTACATCCCTTCACTCGCAGCAACGCTCAGCAGTGATCGTATGGTTGCAAATCTGGCTACTGGACTGTACGTTTCTTCGTAGTCGATTCCTTTGCGTTGTTTGAATCCTTTCGCAACCAAACGCGCTTTATATTTGTCGATAGAGCCATTGGGGTTTCTCTTAATCTTAAAAATCCATTTGCACGGTATGGCTTTACGATCTTGAGGTAGTTCTTGAAGGGACCACGTATTGTTCTCTTTCAAAGAATCTATCTCTTTCAGCATAGCTTTAATCCACTCATCTTTATGCGGGCTCTTCATAGCTTTTTTGAACGTAGTTGGTTCAGCGTCTTCATCGGTTAGTGCACAGCAATCTCTGAATTTCCGTGGAGGACGAATGGTGCTCCTATCTCGTAGATTATATCTAGGTTCCGTTGAATCATCTTCGGAGTCAGATGAGTCACCTAGATCGGCATCGTACCACGTTGTACTCGGTGGTCTTGACAGTTCACCATCGGCGGGAGTTTCCTCGTTAAATTCTAAGGATCTGCTGTCCTGTTGCAGCAGCGGTGCACGTTCTTGATCCTGTAGATCAAGTTCCGATTGCTCGTGTTGATGGCTTGGAGTCAAATCTTGAGAAACATCATTGCGCTCTTGATTAAAAGATACTTTCAACTTGTATTCGTTGAACGGTGTTTCTTTTCTCGTTGTCTTCGGTACAACATCATCGCATTGAGTTCGATCAAGCGGCTTCTCGTCGAAGATCACGTCTCGCGATCGAATCATCTTATTATCATCGCACCAGATACGATAGCCATCATCGTTGTCGTATCCAATTAATCTTCCTTTGAGGGCTTTCATAGAGAGTTTCTTTCGTTTTTGTTTGGGGACATGGACGTAGGCTCTGCAGCCCAAGATGCGTAGGTGAGCCACTTTCGGTTTATTTCCATGCCATAGTTCGTAGGGCGCTTTGTTCTCCGTACGGGAAGGACCGGTTCTGTTGAGAACGTAGGCAACCGCATTAACTAACTCGGCCCAAAGCTTCTGTTCGAAACCTCCGCTGTGCAAAATTGTCCTTGCAGCCTCTACCAAGGTTCTATTTTCTCTCTCGCTGCATCCGTTTTGCTCTGGCGTATACGGCATGGTCAGCCTCTGTTTGATTCCATGCGTGGCGAGGATCTCACGCACTTCCTTATTATCAAACTCGCCTCCATTGTCACTCAGGAGCGTTTCAATCGAATGACCTGTATTTCGTGCTTCGACGATGAATTCTTGCATCTTCTGTTTCACTTCTGACTTGGCTTTCAGAAAATAGACATAGCGATAGCCGGTGAAGTCATCTTTAAACAGCACAAAATAGCGTAAATTTGTAAATGAGTTAGGGAACGGTCCGCACACATCGCTGTGTACAAGTTCTCCTGGTCTTGAAGCTCTAGGTCGGGTACCAAACTTCAATCGATGAGACTTGCCAAGTATGCAGCTTTCACAAATGCTTTCGTCTTGAGGAAGCTCTACTCCCAACTCCCGTTTAACAAATGTTCGTACATGACGCTTATTTTGGTGTACGAGTCGCTCGTGGTACAACTGAGTCTTCGTAAGAATTAAATTCACTTCCAAACTTCTTTTCGGAATGACGCTCTTGACGTTCAGCTTGTATAAGCTTCCACTTATGCTGCGTACACCTGTCAGCTTCACTTCACCACGCGTCGACATGGTGCAGCTCGTTGGTGTCGACTCAAACTTGCTTTTTGAGTTGCAGTCATGAGCAGCTAGGACAGAGAACAGGTTCTTCGTGATCTGTGGCACGTACCATACGTCCTTCAGGGTGATCTCACATTCTTTTCCACGTACTTCCGATTTGATGACGATATTCCCCTTGCCTTTGGCTTGCAATGCGTTGCCATTAGCCGTAGAGACGGTGTGCATCTCGTCAAATGATTGGAAAGTCTGAAATAGATCTCCGCGGTTGGTGACGTGACATGTTGCGCCGTTATCAACGTACCAGTTGACTGTGCTAGATGAAGTCGTTGATACTTCATGTTCCGATGTCTGTACTTCCATTTGTAAGTACATCGATTCCGCTATTTGAGATTCCTGTTTCTGGGACGACGAAGAGGAAGGCGAGTTTTTGTTTTTAGGAGGTTTGCCATCTTGAAGCCATCTTTTGCAATCCCTCACGCGATGTCCTTTCACCGAACAATAATTGCACTTAATCTTTGCATCCTTACTCTTTTTTTTAGTCCCATTCTGTGTGCTTGTCGTAGCTAAAGCCTCTTGATCTGGTAGCACGGTAGACACCATCAAGTTTCTTTCAAAAACGCACAGACGGTCAGTCAGGTTGTCGATAGTTCGCTCGGACGTAGGACACATCAACCATCCACTCTTAAATTGAACGTATTCGTCCCCTAATGTAGCGAGAGTCTTACAAATAAGAAGAAGGTCCGGAAGTTTCTTATCTTCGCCAAGCTCTTTGTTCAGAGAGGTCCAAATATTTTTCAATTTTGACATATGAGTTGCTGCGTCATCAGCTGGATCCTTTTTCAACCCAAAGAAACTCATACATAATTGAAAGGTCTTGTCTTCGTTGGTTCCGTCGAACATTCGATGTAGCTCTAACCATATTTCTCGAGCGGACGTGAATCTCATCACTTTGAGTAGCATTTCGTCGGTCATGTTATTGGTGATGAAAAAAAGAGCACTGGAGTCAGCCTTTGTGAACTCCGTTACTGCAGCGGCGGATGCTGCAGTTGCACTGGCTTCACTTTTTCCATCCGAGGTAAGTCTGCCTTCGATTACATCGAGAGCGCGGGGTATGCTCTTGAGTACGATAAGAATTTTGTACTTCCATGTTTCCCAATTTATTTTGCCTACTAGAGGTGCAATTTTGTACTTGAAAGTCGAAGTCTCCATCTTTCAGCTAAATTGCAGTAAAACCATAACCTGTTGTTGTATAGAGTTACGCAGATTTATAAGGAAGCTATTAGCCGATGGATTTCACATTAAAACAGACTTTAATAACAACAATAGAAAATTCGCTACATTTAATATGAAGGATTCGTTTGACAACGTATTGTCACAATTATAACAAAAAATGATTTAAATTGACAAGACACTAAGAACAAACACAATGAGGTCGTACTCGTTTGATTTAGCATCTCCTTCAATAATAAGTTCTTGGGATTACAGACAATGCCACTTAGAACGTTTTGCCAACAGGAGGCGCTCCTTCAACTAGGATTAAATTTAAATTAAACAACTTTTACGGATCTACCCTTTGCAGGGTCCGTGGTCAAAGGAAGACCCTCCCTGTGACCACGGATCCTGCAAAGGGTTCGAAACGTCAGGATAAACATTAAAAAGTAATGTGTAAAATAAACGCGAGTAGATCCGTAAAAGTTGTTTCATTTAAATGTGTAGGGTTCGCGTAAACTTTAGAAAACAATATAGGATTAAATTCTCATGAGTAACGCAAACGGTTAATCCGTTTGTCACTACTAATCTTTGGCGACTTCTACGTCTACAGACCAGGGTGCCTGTGCAAGTTTTAATTTTGCCTTTTGATATGAATCAAATTCGCAATTGAACCCAGTTGCAACGACAATGCCGTATAGTAGAGCCTTGCGGAGTCAACGACTAGGAAAGACTATTAAGAAACATGATACGAACTCCTTGACATGCTGTTATTCATCAAGACAACGCAAATTCTACGCTTGTAGGTACGACATTACCTTAAAGGTGTGATGCAGTCTAGTTGCGGCGACGCAGCGGTCCAGTCGTCGACGGGTTGGAAGCGCACCCTCGCGGCTGAAAAGACTTCGCACTCGCCGACGTGCGCCGCCGAGGTCTCACACTCCCCGCTGCAGACCGGCCAGCCGCACTTCGAACACAGGCGGCTCTCTACGGGGGCGTAGCACCCGAGGCAGAGCGGGCAAGTGTCTATACAAACAAAGCGCAAACTTACGTTAACAGCGTTTATTGTAAGCTTTTATTACCATTTGTATCGGATCAAAGTCATGTACTAATGACAAGTTTTATCTCCACAATATATTGAAGTGAAAACTTCTTTAGCGGCGTTGTGCACTTTTTTTGGAATGGGTAAAAAATGTTAAACTCGCGTCAGGTCACTTGTCCTGATCGAAAATTCGTAAGACGGATGGAGAGTAGACAGCTGGCGCGGCGTAATATAAATTTTTAATATAACTTATTATAACTTTTTAATGTAATATAAGTTGTCATGTTTGTGTACGATAGCCCAATAAATAAATATTGTATTCTACCTCATAAATGAGAGTACTTTTATACTGATAATTAAAGCAATTCGTGCAAAATTATTCCCTAACCATTCCAAAATATCAAAAATGCACAACGTTAATATTCAAGTTTTCACTTCTGCCGGCACTCCCAGAGTGCAATCCGTCGTTTTTTTTTTATAGAAAATATGCGCTATACACATTTAGTTCGTCATTAGGTGGCGCTGCTTATATTCCATGCAATTCGCAGTTTAATGCACTTCGGAGAACACTATCGTAATCCTACAGGATAAGAGAGTATGCTGCTAGAGTTTCTGCGTCTTAATATTAGAAGTAAATTTAACTACCCGGTAGGAATTAAGTTGTACTATTATTTATTCTGTGTAAAGGGTAATAATATTAATCTACATATTACACTATACAATAATTATTCAGTAAGGTAAATATAATTTACCTTTAAAAAAAACAGAAAAATAAATTGCAAATTAATAAATTAAATACCTAATTATAAATAAAAGATGTCCTCAAACTGTGGGGCCGATCCCCAGCCCAGGGGTCGGCTTATGGGAATGGTCCCAAGAATGCTAGCAACATTGCCCCTTTGAATTGCCAAGGCTAATGGGTGTTGGCAGAGGTATAGCTGCCAGTCTCTTGCCACCGGAGGCCTCAATAAGGCGGCCACTTAACTCTTTAAAAACCTGCCTCCGGGCCCCATGGACCCATTGTTTCCACCGCAAACGGAACAAACTTACTTATTATGGGGTTATTGTTTTACTTATTGGGTAGTTTTTTCATGTATTTTTAAATCACAATGACGCTACATGGGTTTATGAACGCGCTTTGTTTATGCGTTGTATAGGGTGCCTATTGTGAGTTTTGTTTACTATCCGTATTTATTCTATTACGTTTACGTAAACGAAAATTAGTATGGCATTGAAGCAGCGCCTCCTGGCGACACATACGAGAAGAGTTAAAATTTTGCTTATTTTTTTGACGAAGGTACCTAATAATATTTAGAAGGGATATTTATTTACTTCTTTTTCTTTAATTGTATCTAACATTGGCTTAGGGCGGGATAGTGAATCGGCTCACCTTAAGGTAAACGTCTTTTGATGATCTGGGAGCCTAGTGCGAGATTCATTCGCTATTCGATAAAATTAACGAAAACGAGAATGGTATGGCAACATTTAACTCTTCTCGTATATCGCCAGGAGACGCCGCTTTAATGCCATACAAATTCTCGTTTCCGTTAACGTGATCGAACGAATACGGATATTAAACAAAACTCATAAACTCACACTAGGCACCCAGAGGTAATCGTTGATAACGGGAAAACATCTACAACATTTAACAGTAGGTATGTTTTTGGCATATTTACCAAAAAACATTTGTGACGCAGATATGCACTGACCTACCCTATCCATATATTCATGACCATGCCATGATATAGGCGAATAGTACCGAACACCCATGCGTTATATTTATTTATAGCTAATTTATTAATTTACTGCCTAATGCAGCATTTAAGAATATGCTATAAGTTAAGCAAAAATCTAGAGAACACAGGAGCAAACTACAAATCTGAAAAGGTTTGGTGTCATGTATTGGACGTTACCAAACCTCAAGGAGTTTTTTAGTAAACTTGCCTGGTTTGGGCCCAAAAGCAAAAGGAGTATCCGTAAATATTAGCTCGCCGCTCTCTAGATCTTTGTTGGCTACCAAATAGCGTCCATATTTCTCGTCCTGCAGCACTTCGTAGTGGCAAGGCGCATTCCCAGCCATCACTGTATTTCTCTGTCACCGGGAAAGGAAACTCATATGAAACAAATGCCGCTCGGTCTGTTGCCGGTTAAAGATTGATCCGCGTCTGACTCAACATTCGCCGACTGAACAAAATTAGCGGCTATAATAAGACGCCGACCATTCGAGATCTGGGCCGTTCGAGATCAACCGCATCGGCACTTCAATTTTAATGTGCGATAGCGGTATAGAAAGTCTTATGCATTTTAAGGCATAATTAATTAACTCTTTATTTCTCTCCAAAAGGTGAAAGGAAAATAACAAGATAAGCCATATCCCAAATTATAAATATGTGCACGACCAAATCAAAGACCAATTTTATTGGATATTAAGGCAGAAATAATAATGTAAACAAACAATCTCGACGCGGGCATCGAACTCATTGATGATCAACCTAACTCCATCATCACTGGGACGCATTATTTGTTTTCGTGGCTAGCTTTTAGCATTGAAACTTTATAGTATTATGTAACTTGTAATAAAGAATTGGAGATACGCGTAAAATTTATGATTTGGCCTAACGCCAGCATGTTTTTCGAGAACCATCAATGTTTCATACACCTCTACGACAGTGGACGTCATCAACATCACGTCTACATTCTCCGTCCGTAACTCTCTGTTTTGTCTACATCTGTGCTCTAGTTGTTAGACTACCGATTTCAAACACTAGAGCTCCCGTCTTCGAATACCAGCGGGGAATTTTGGCTTAAGTGACATGTTTTAAGTTTAACTGTTGAGTCAAAAGGTCAGTAATATTGTCTTAAAAAAACCTACTATAGCTACACTAAGCTTTTTAAAGCATAGATAAACAGTGGTATAATCTGCTTGTCTTCTATTCTATCAGCATCATCTAACACAGGCAAGGTAGTAGGTATGATATGCACAAATATTTAAACATATTTGCTGGTTCATCACAAATTACATTTAATAAGGTTCCAGCCTGATATTAACTCAGTCGTCGCAATATTCATAGCTCTATAGATCGCGAAGTATAATTTAGAATTTTGAATAATCTAGATAGGTACAGTTTCTTGACGTAACAGATTTCTTCAATATCCATAATATTATATTACTTATCTATTTAAAATTCAATGATTTTTTCCTAATTATGTCAATTTTGGAAACCTTGTTGCATTATGGGAACGCAGTTTGGCGAAATTTCAAATTACCTTCAGTGAATGCAGCCATTAGAGAGGAAACTGTGCCATGCATTCGTTCCGTAAGTTATATGTTAGTTATATGTTTCTAGCTAGCAGTCATGTTTGCTCCAAGTTAAACTTGTCCCAGTATTCATAACAATTCTTGGGCAATCTAATAAAACATCAACAGTATTTTATCGTAAGAATACAGTCATCGAACCCGGTATTCTAGCACACGATCGAAATATTCCTTGATTCTAAAACTTGAGGCTGAGGGCATGGCTCTCATGGGCTTGAGGTTTCTTGGCTGAATGGTGTTTGGCTTCCACCTGATTAGCGGTTATAGCTCTTCCCTGTAATCCTCACTCAAACCTTTCCACAGTTCAATGACTTAACAAATCTGGCAGTCCTAATGTTAATTAGCCCTTCCTACAAAAATCCGTTCTGTAAAACTTCTTTCATGTACAATCAGCATGAGAGCCGCTGCCACCACTTAGACATACCGATGAAGTGTTTGCGACTTTAAAGCTGATTGTAACTTTTCTTTGTTGAATAGCTGTAACTCAATTCAAAACAGTATTAGGCTAAAATTACAAAATATAATTTTTCTCCATTAATTTGGCTTAGGACGGCTCATTATCACACAAAGTTATTTGCAAAGATGAAGATGGGAACAGAGTCAATTGTCCGTGCAATCGTAATTCTGATGACGACGGATATGGAATGGATGGAGAGGGTCGTATCGTAAGTATTACAAGAGCAAAGTGACCATTACATAAAATAAATCTATGTCTAAACGAAACAATAACACATTTATTTTTAACATCAACACGACACGGAATCTCGGAACAGTTCGGAACAATCCGAGCGCAGCCAGTGCGAGATTCCTGTCCGTGAGAGTTTGTCTATGTGTGCGTTGCTGAAGCGCGATCGTATGAAGCTTAACCTACTGCAGTCTGCTTATTTGTGGTTCAGTCTTGATAAGCTATTCTAAAAACTTAAAGTCAAATTAGCTTTGTTTTATTAAATACTTGATTCCTATTAATAGAATTTAAGAACCAATCCACCAATAGCAGCCTTACTCGACATTCACCATAAAAATAAGTACAGATAGGTACAGATAGTGCCAAACTTCTAGTCCACTCTGAAGTTGCGTCGATGCGCAGCTATACAGTCAGGCCCTACCGCTCGTCCCCGCCTTCACCCTACTGACGCCTATTTTTTTCTACTGCGACGCGATTCGCGCCAACTTCAGAGGGGACTAGAAGTTTGGCGCGACCATACCTAAGTATATACCTACTGACTAATTTCAATCATACAAACTTAAGAGACAATAAGAGTAGGAAAGAACCTGCACACTTCCTTCAAAGTTCTTATATTATACATAGTCTAGGTTCTTATTATGTGACAGACTACTGTATCTACCACATGAGTACCTAAGTACCCCCGACTATCTACTGTGCTGCTATAGAGCTAATAACTTTCTTGAGTTGGCTCTGCCGTCACTTGTAAAGACGGCGTACCTCGGGGCTTCAACTTGAGCCTTTTCTATTTCTAGGATAATTACTGTGCTTCTGTAATACAGGAGTTGTAAAAAAGGTTATTTATTTGAGAATCTTAAAATAACAAAGACATTATAGCAAAATTACCTAGGTGTTCAGTTAAAAAACCACCTCTTCAATAAAACCATTATTAACTTATTATTTATTTATTTTTATTGGTGCCAAATTGCTTTATCAATCCCAACAAAATTAAATGTCTTTTTTGTTTACTTACTTCTTACCTACTTAGTTTTTAAATCGACGAAAAGTTATTTACCCTACCGCGGCCAAGTACTTTCATTCGACCACACTAACTAAAACCCTTATTTTAACAACACTTACGCTAAAATAATTGTCATTTGAAAATCAAGTACATTAATTTTAAATGACAATTTTGATTTTTCATTAGGAGCATGATTCATTTATAATTTAAATTATTAATTATGATATTTGGGAGCACTCGAATAGACAAAAAACACAAAAATTGCAATAAAATTAGGTGAAACAACGTTGTTATGACTTTGTCATTTAACTTTTTTTATAGACGACATTTCCTTTTTGGCTATAAGTCACTACACATGCTGAAAGATGACTGAAAGTCAAATAAGTTACTTTTAAAGCTCTAAATCTCTAAATCTCTTTTAAATCTATGTAAAATTTAATTTTATTAAATTTAGGAAATAAAACACTGGTTAATTTTTTTCCTTATTTTATTAAAATTAAATAAAGGTGCAACTATTTAGGTATAGTGTCTTTATAAAGATTTATCAATATGAAGTTTTCCGGCATTTGTAGCATTGCATTGCAATAAGCACGCCCTCTGGTGACAACTTGGCAATCTAATATTATCCTGTGTGGTGCGGTGCGGAGGTCTTCTCGGCAATTTTATTGCCTGAAAATCATAAGTTTTATTAGTTCAATTCGTGAAATAATTTATATTAACTGTAAGTAGTATCTTAGTGTTATAAAAAACGAAAAGCTAGTATTCATTTTAATTAAGTATAGGGTATTCTATTTAGGTTACAAAAGTGTGCTCGAGCCGGTTTATAATAAAATTAACGACGTCATTTCGTTTCTTTGCTTTAATTATTACTGTAAATATTCTGTGTAAAGTTTATCGATTCCAATTAGACAACCCATCATAGCAGTCTGAACTGTTGTTTCAATTGATTATAATCGCCAGATTGAAACGTCACTTGGAATAGGTACCTACACTCTACGCATGTGATTCTATCTTCATAGAATTCGGACCTTTTACAAAGGTCAAGTTTAAGGCTTTTTCATGGCATGTCATAAGTTTCGTAATAATATATAATGTACATTGTTTAACTTCATCTTTAGTGTCCGCTCATAACTGCATGTTATGTAATACTTTGCTGAAAGTGGATTGTAAATAAGTACCTATCTATCGCAAACTCTGTGGTGACCCTGACACAGCTGGCACAGACTGCTGACTTGCCATTTCGTATAATTACCCTTAGCAATGTTTCAAAATCATGGTTAATTTCTTTGAATTAAAAATATCTCTGAAGTGCTTCTAATATAATTGTAAAAAAGTAGTTGAATAGCTATTATAAAACCTTTGTCAAAACTATGATGATTTTGACTAGTGTGTCGTTTTTTGTCTGTTATTAAAACATATTTTTTTACAGATAATGGCCCCCCCATACTATGCTGATCTCGGCAAGAAAGCTAATGACGTCTTCGGCAAGGGTTATCACTTTGGTGTGTTCAAACTTGACCTGAAGACAAAGAGTGAGTCTGGTGTGGAATTCACCAGTGGCATTACTTCAAACCAAGAAAGTGGAAAGGTAAATATATTTCCTTATTCATAAAATAAGTAAGTACCTAAGCTGCTCTCATAAAAATACAATTGTAAGTAGCAATTTAAGTTTCTCATAATTATCTATAAGATTTAGATTAAGCTTGCTAGGAAGTACTAGAGTAATTCATATAAAATATAGACAATGAATAAATCCTTACATTTTAAATGTTTTAATGGGAACTAATATACTTAATGATTATGACAGGTATTTGGCAGCCTCTCCTCTAAGTATGCTGTGAAAGACTATGGTCTGACATTCACAGAGAAGTGGAACACAGACAACACACTTGCTACTGACATTACGATCCAAGACAAGATCGCTGCCGGTCTTAAGCTTACCCTAGAAGGAACCTTCGCACCACAGACAGGGTAAGATTTGGATTCATTTTTATAATTATTTTTCTTTTATATTACCATCAATTGTTTTATACAACTCGTCTTATTAACACCTTGGCTTGCACACCTGAACCAGCAGTAGAATTGTATTAAATATGTATGTATGTATTGTTTATTAAATTATATATTTTAAGTATTATTGTGTGTATTATATTATTTTCTAATATATTTTTGTTTTATTTATGAAACTACATGACATTCATAAGTGTAATTTATATGCCTAAATTGAATAAAAGATATTCATTTCATTTCATTTCTTGTGATAACAATAAAATTTATATTTTTTCTTATGGTTTTTGGCAGTCAACATGTTAAATAAATATGTCTGTGAATAACTGTGGAGATTACATAAGTCTTTTGTAGACATAAGGCACATGTATATTATATTCCAAAGTTTTACCTATACATTTTGTTTTATAGAATCTTCACTTTACAATTACAGAAGCAAGACCGGTAAACTGAAGACCTCATATGCCAATGATACAGTGGCTGTTAACACCAACTTGGACCTTGACTTGGCTGGACCCATTGTGGATGTAGCAGCTGTTCTGTCATACCAGGGCTGGCTTGCTGGTGCAAACTCACAGTTTGATTCGCAGAAGGCCAAATTCGCCAAAAACAATTTTGCTCTTGGCTACCAGACCAATGACTTCGCCCTCCACACTAATGTGTAAGTATTCTTTTTAAGAATTGTTTTTATATATTTAATATCGACGACGCTTGAAAGCAAATATTGACTAAGCAACATTAAGAAGTTATACAATTTTAATTTCTAAAAATCCAAACTTTAAACTATTCTCTCGTAAAGTTAGTTTAATACTGCTTAGTCAATATTTTCTTTACTAGCGTCAATATGGTTATATGGGTAAAATATGGGCATTGATCCTAAATGCTACAGTGCCTAACTGAAGATGGCAAAAATATTTATTGAGAGTCGTCTGCTCCCCAACTTTGAAGGCGAGGCCCTCGCCTCGCTTCCTAATATAATATCGAAAGCTATAGCTTGCTTTCAAAATGACAAGATGACGCCTCCTCCTCGCTTCGCCTTCAAAGCGATCGAAAGCGAAAGAGTTAGGCGGACGACCCCCTGGTGTGTCATTTGATTTGATCATTGTAATATGATCAACCAACATTGACTGAATTGGTTTTTCTTATGAATTAATTCATAAGTAAAAATACCAATTCACTCTACATGTGCACTGTAGTTTCTTCAATTTATATTGCACACACTTGACATTGAACCACTTTTACTACTAACTAGACTGCTGGCTATTGATTTATTGGATTACATAATACTGACCCACTAAGTCTTGCTAGGATGTTAGCTGCTCTTTGTTGTTAAGCCAGTTATGACTAGTATTTGTGGCATTGGTTCTAATGCTAGTCATTTGTTTAGTTTCAGTACTTGTCTGTCATTAGCATTTTTTTCTTTAGAGTAGTGTGATGTTTGAAGTTATATTTTTAAAAGCAACTATGTGAATACTGTTTCTCATCGCCAGTGATGGGAATAGGTAGAGTTTTTCCGTCTAAAGTTTCAAATAGGATCTTATTGAGAACTGAACCACCAATATTATTAAAACAATACTGGTATATATCCCAGATTTGGTAAATATTTTAGTATTTTAAAAATAACTAATCATAGCATAGATATAATATAGGTTTTCTAAATAGTAGTTACAAAATTGTGAACTTGTGAATTAGTTTAACTCAATTGTTCTGTGTGAACATTTAGGATGCTATAAAGCATTAATTGAAGGAGACTTATGTAATATTTTGTCTCTAATGGGACCATAGGAGATCTTTTGCCTATTGGCAATAGTGTGCCATATGTGGGATTATGTCTATGGAAAAGTCATTCCTCTAAACTACAGATTTTGCGAAAAGTTTAAAGTATAGGTCAAATTCAAAAACTTGTATATAAAACAGTACTCTGTTTATGGATCTACTGATCCATAGTAAATAGTTTCATTAATATTTTTTGTTTTAATTTAAATAATAATGGTTTCACTAATTGCTTCTAGCGACAACGGCAAGGAATTCGGCGGGTCTATCTACCAGAAGGTATCGGACAAGATCGACTGCGGCGTCAGCATGAAGTGGACGTCGGGCTCCGCGGACACGCTGTTTGGCGTCGGCGCCAAGTACGGCCTGGACGCGGACGCGTCACTGCACGCCAAGATCAACAACAAGTCCCTCATCGGCCTCGGATACCAACAGAAGCTGCGCCCAGGTCAGTACCAACTTACTTTAATGCGCGTTCCCACTTTTCCGGAAACCGTTCGCTGGGACTACGTGTTAATTTAATTTAATTTATTAAAGGTATACAAAACGAGTTCCAATCATGTAATACAACAATATGATACTTAAAATTTATCTAGATGATAATTCACGATGCGTGCACAAAATGATCCAAATTATTAGACATGTATAAAACTAAAGTATATGGGTTAAAAAAAAATTATTGAAATATTCGACAAGAAAACCGGGTCCTCTCAGTTGGGGTCACAGGACGCGTCACACGATAATACTCAGACAATCTTGGTAGAGAGGTCCTGGTTATGGGTGGGTCTTGTCGGATAATGTAATGCTCTTGTTATGCGTCTCCATTAAACTAGGAACGATTGTTCTCTAAACATATAACTTTAAGCGCTAAGTTTGATGGTTGGTGTTCTGACAGAGGTAAAACAGCTAGTTCCTTGGTAGTTCAGGATTCTGTTCTGAAATGCAATTTCGGCTAGAAAAAAGGTCAGTACTTAGTTTCGCTCAAACTCGAAAGCATTCGCATTTCTGAAGAATGCGAGAAATAATTTTCAGGGATATTTTGTGAAATGATTATCTGATAAGAATTTACTATAAAACATGATCACGTAACATTTATCGATGTATAGCATGCAGTTGCATGCAAATGTGATTTTTTGTCTTGCCTATTAGTAAAGTGACAGTATCAGGTTTTTATAACTATTATAATACCCTATTACATGCCAATTGACACGCCATTCGTGTTATCTTTGAATCTGGCTGATGTTATCTCATTTTTCTATCTTACATTTGCACACACTAGTAGTATTGTTATCCACGAAAGCTTATCTTTTCATATCAATCCACTATAAGTTATTCCTATTTTCATAATGGAGATTGTCAAACTTGTTAACTTAACATCTTTATAAATTAACTATTTGTAAGTTATAAGACTAATTTATTACTAATAGTAGGATACTAACATGGGAAAGTTATTTATTACACATAGGTGTGCTGCAAATATTACCATTGCATAAACTGAATGGTTTTTTTTCATTCATTTTGTAAAAACATTAGCACGTTTCTTTGTGACAGGGGTGCGACTTTTTATCCAATAACAATGTGATTACAAAGTTCACACTGTGATATAAATTACAAGTTCGTGGTAATTAATTATGACACTGAATATTCTCAAATCTCAAATAGTAATAATGCCTATTAAAACATATTTTATTCCAAATTGTGTATTTTTAGTCATTTGTCAAGATGACTGAGTGAGTTCAATGGATGTGGATGAGATGCATGTAATTATTATAATTATAATGTTTGACAACATTAATTGCAAACATGTACTAACATTATAATTGTTATAATATTTTTCCCTCTTAATTTATTTCTGTTTAAACGTTATTTCGTCCTGCATGTTGTGTTCACTTAACACTTGAATGTTTAATTGAGTTTTTTTAAAGTTCCAATGTATGTTTTAAGTTATGAAACAATGTTTAGACTGCAATAAGGAAATGTGTATTTGCGTTGTTGCAGGCGTGACGCTGACGCTGTCGGCCGCCATCGACGGGCAGAACTTCAACGCGGGCGGCCACAAGGTGGGCGTGGCCCTCGAGCTGGAGCCCTAAGCGCGCGCCGGACGCTCCTCACACGTAGATATTTCTTAAAGCCCCTTCGCTGCGTCGGCAGGGAAGCGTATATAGCAAATCAATTAAACCGTTAACTGTATTGTAACTTGATGTGTAAAAGCGTTCAAAACGCAACAATGTAATTGTCGTTCACTTACCCCCACCCGCCGTCAGTGTCATCGTTTACCAAGATGGCGGACGAGCTTTTTTTCCGAAAAGTTTAGCGGAAATATTATTGTATCGTTACCGAGCACGGCAAGTTTTACGAGTCTAATTTGCAACCTAGTTTTACTGATCCTTATTTGACATCAAACGTAACAATTATCGTCTTGTAAATAGACACCTATGGTGTATTACAATAATTGAAATAAAAAGAATAGCCTGTTGCGATCAGCATTTATTTGTTTCATTAGAACCTTCTCGAAACATCCTTTCCTTAAACTTCCACGTCCGCCATGTTGTTCAGTGTATGAGAGGAAGAGTGGTATTTACATTTGATTACGTATTTGTTTGTCTTTATAATATTTTATTTTTGATTTCATTAAGATGTTTAATAAAGTATTTTTAAACTTTGAATTTTTTCAATTATTAATAGCTATGCATTTGACTAGGATTCTTCATTAGCTTCATTCATTACATCGCCAAAGTTTTCCGACCGAACCAGCATGTAATCTAGGTATTGTTCGTCAAATAAAATTCAAACCGCAACACAATGTAAATCAATGCATCTACGAAACTGAAGTAGGTTCAGTATTCGGTCAACGGCCAGGCTCACAAAACTATTAAGTGTATGTTCTCACTCATATTGTTTATTAGGTGTGTCATTGTTTGTCCAATTACGTCTTTATCGACATATAAAGGCGCTAAAGTTGAATAAAAATATAAAGATACTGCAGGAGGTAAGCTTATACTACATACCGCGCGCTCCGACCAACGCACATATAGGCCCTCTCACAACAGCTCGCAACGACTGTTAATGCAGCCGGGACCAATGGCTTTACATGCCGTCCGAAGCACGGAGGAGTTCGAGATAAAAAATTTTTGGTCACCCATCTGATGACCGGCCTTTGCGAAAGTTGAACCTTAGCAATCGCAGATCGGGCTCATTAACCACTGCGCCATCAAGCTTCTCATCCTTATTATTATTATTATTATTTCTGGTGGGGACGTCGCCGGCCGAACGGACGATCCGCCCGCGTTTTCTGCGGGCCATTTCGTCCTTTTCCCCGTTCTCCCCTTTGAAGGAGTTAAAGGTTTATCCAGCCTTCACGGCGCCCCGTCAAATCTTTTTGTCTTTTTGATGAATCTTGCTATCTGCTCCACCTTCAGATTCTTCAGGTCCTCTATGTCTAATGTATCCGACCCCCAAAGCTCCCGTCTTATCCGTGAGTATATAGGGCACTCAGCGAGTAGGTGGAGGCTGGTCTCTTCGCTTTCCGTGCATTCCGGGCATGTGGGGTCGGTTTTCACTCCTATCACTGTCAGATGTCTGTTCAGTCGGCAGTGTCCTGTTATGATCTCTATGACTAGCCTCATGTTCTCTCTGGAGAGTCCCATCAGTTTGCTAGTCTTTTTCTTGTCCATTCCCTTGATGAAGACCTTCGACTGTCTCATGCCCGTCGAGGATCTCCATCTTCGGTTGGTTTCTGCTGTAATACTACAGCTGATTACTCCCTTGGTGATGTTGTGCGCTATTGGCAACCGGGGTTCCGGTCCCACCAAGCTTTCCTCTGCTCCCTTTCTTGCTAATTCGTCGGCCTGTTCGTTTCCCGTGTTTCCCTCGTGTCCTGGGACCCACGCTATCGTCAGATCCGCTCTTTCTGCCAGCTTTTTCAGTGATTCCTTGCATTCTTTGACGATTGCTGACGTCGTCTCTTCTCTGCCTAGTGCCTTCAGCGCCGCTTGGCTGTCGCTGTAGATGACAATCTTTCCTGTAATATTAAGGTGTTCGGCCATCTCAGCGCTTGCGATTATTGCGTATATTTCCGCCTGAAAAACACTGGCGAATCTACCTAACGGTATAGACTTGTTCACCTCCGTCCCGTCTGCACATTTAATATGCACACCGGATCCAGAGAGCTTTGTTGACTCCTTTCTGGATCCGTCTGTATAGCAGGTAGTGCCTTCAGTTTCTACGCTCCAGTTTTCTTTCGTTCCTATGTGTATTCTGTATTTTTTGTCAAAGATCCTTTCCTTCCGTATTAGATCGTTGTTGGAGAAGACCATTGACAGCTTATCTTCGTAGTTTTTGCTTATTCTGGCATGACCCTCGTCCATGAAGTTCCCGGTCCATATGCCAGTGCTTTTTAGCTTGAACCATTGTTCGGTGGCTCTTCTCTTTATTTCTAAGTCCAGGGGATTTAGCCCCAGTAGGATCTCGAGCGCGGCTGTGGGCGATGTTCTCATCGCGCCCGTGGTCACTAGGGCCGCTAGCCTTTGGACATTGTCTAGTTCTGCTTTGTTTTTCCCTACTGCGGCTCTGTGCCACCATACGATGGCTCCGTGCAGGATCCTTGGCAAGATTATTGCCTTGTATATCCATAGTGCCATCGCTGGTTTCATGCCCCAGGTTCTGCCTATTATACTCTTACACTGCATCATAGCCATCTTGGCCTTTAGGCATGTGTTACTTATATGGGTGTTAAAGGTGAGCTTGCTGTCCAGTGTCACACCTAGATACTTGACTTCCTTGACTGTTTCCAGCTCTTGGTTGTCCAGTTTCACTGGTTCATTCAGCTTGTCCTCTCTTTCTTTTCTTTGTGAATAGAACTAGCTTGGTCTTATCAGGGTTTAGGTTCAGACCTTTGCTCCTGCACCACTCTAGGGCTACTTTTAGGCCTTTGTTCATGACTTCACACATGACACTGAGAACTTTGCCTGTCACTAGGAGCACGCCATCATCGGAATACACCTGTGTGTATATGTGCATCCTGTTTATCTTGTTTACTAGTTCGTCTATTAGCAGGCACCACAGTAGTGGCGACAGACATCCTCCCTGGGGGAATCCTCTTTTCGCCACCACCGCGTGTGTTATTCCTGCTAACTCTATTCGTATCTGCCGGTGTCTTAGCATGTTTTTCACCCAGTCTGATACGTCGCTGTCTATTCCTTCACGGCTTAGGGTGGCCTCTATTAAATGGTGATCTCTGCACTCTCGTTACCAAGCTATGGAGGGCCGTTTCGGTGGATTTGCCTTCCATGTTGTTGTTGGTTTTGGTGAAGTGGAAGTCCACTTTTCTTTATTTGCTCTCTAATTAGTCTGTCTAGGATTTTCTCCAGTGTCTTTAATAGGAATGAAGAGAGGCTGATGCATCTGAAGGCTTTGGCTTCCTGGTAGGATGCCCTGCCTGGTTTTGGGATGAATACTGCCCTCACTTCTCTCCATTTCTTCGGTATGTGCTTGGTTTTGATGCTGCCGTTGTACAGTGCCAGCAGATCTTTGCTTATATACTTGATAGCTATCTGTAGCATTTTTGGGAAGATCTCATCCGGTCCCGCTGCCTTATAGGGCTGGAAGGATCGGACGCTCCACAGTAAATGTTCCTCGGTGATGATTGTCTTTGGCTCCCGATCCACTGTGGAACCTGGAAGGATTGATATATCATCCTCTCTGTATTCCTCGCTTTCTGGAAAGTGTGCTTTTAACATAACTTCCATTATCTTTTCCGGGTTTTCTCATCCTTAGCACAATAATTAATAAATGGCTAATTAGTCACCCAATCGGTAACCCGGCATTGCGTAAGTTGCTTAGTCTGCAAGATCGCACAACCTGACTGCGCTGCGCCATTTGCTACTAGTTCGACGACTTATAGATTCTACTAACTAGTAATATCTTATAAAATACAGTGAAAAAAATGAAACGCCCACCCGACCCAGCCAGGAATCGAACCTGGGTCTTCCGCAATCCGGGCGGCTGCACTGGACGTAAGGCCTCTGCCTCGAATTTTGCGGGCAGCGAGGCGGCGGCGGCGGCGGCGGCGGCGCGGCTTGACTGGAGTGCACCGCTCGTCGCCCGCTCCCGCCCCGCCACCGCGCCGCTGTTTTCGAGGGCCGGTCTATTTGATTTTACGCAAAATATCCTGCCGCTCCCGCACCGCCCCGCTGCCCGCAAAATTCGAGGCAGAGGCCTAAGTGCTGAATTTTGTCACTGCTTTGTTTTTAATTTTTGAGTGCTCATTGCGGCACAGTGCCATCTATCCAAAGGTTGTTGCAACCGATGGCTATACAGATTTACCTTTTCAGATGAAATACTACAAATTGATAACAACGCTATAGTAAATTTTACTTTTTATTTTTAAGTGCTAATTGCTGCCATTGAAGCTGAATTAAATATTTATAAGGTCTGAGCTTGCCATAATATCACTTATATAAAATAAAATACAGTGAAAAAATTAAACGCCCACCCGACCCAGCCAGGAATCGAACCTAGGTCTTCCGCACTCCGGGCGGCTGCACTGACCGCTATCGCTACCGTATTCATGACTAGTAGAATAGGATGTTTAGTAGGGTCATTATATGATTCTTTGTAAATGATTTGGATGAAAGCCAAAATTTACCTGCCAAATCTTTATATATATATATATAAATCTGTGCGTGTGTATGAAATTGAACTCCTAAACGGCTGGACCGATTTGGATGAATTTTTTTGTGTGTGTTCAAGTGGATTCGAGAATGGCTTAGATTTACAATTGGACCCGGTAGGTGGCGCTGCTATAGGGGTCTATCATGGGATACGGGTGTTCTTAAGCGGACGAATGATTTGTTTGTTTTGTTGTCATGGAAACTGTCAAAGCGGTACGAAGTCCGCCGGTCAGCTAGTATTTTCTACGAATGTATAACGGTTGAAGACAAAGTTCATTTTCCGTTATATTAATAGCCGTGGTTCTAATGAATCCCAATGGGGATTTGTGGAACAAAAGTTATGCTATGATAGTTCACATTTCAAACCCTTGCAGTGTAAAATTTCACCTCTAACTCGGACGCCCTTGTTTTATTGCGTAAAACGATACTACTTATTGCTATAAGTATACTGGTGGAACTTTCATTTGCCGGTTTTTTATACTTTACAAGAAAACCATTAACCAAAAACCGCTTTAGCTAGCCTTGTCCGCATAGCTACCACATAATACAAGAAAATCAAAAAGTATGACGTAGAAACGAATTTATTATAAACATTTAATTACATGTTATAAGTTATTTCATTTAGAGAACTAGTTACTGGATCATTTCTTCTTCCATGAGCTTGGCCATCCACTCCGGCTCGGCCGCAGCAATCTTTTCAATCAAGCTGTTCACTTGGTAGCACAGGCTTTGAATTTGTTTGTCCCATTGCGGTAGAATTTCACGGGCTGGAAGAGAGACGGGGACTTAGAAATATAATTTATATATAGCTTTGTTAAAAGTTAAATTTCTATACAGCGTGTCCAGAAAACGAAAGATAATCCTTTAGCTGCGGGTGGGTCACATCAGGTCCTACCGCATTCTGGAATTTCAGTTTAGTGTAAGTCTCACGGTTTTCGAGATATCGTTTTTTTTATTTTTTTAGAAAATCTTTCTTCGTTTAGTTTTATTTCATGCCATTTCTACAAATCATAACTTTTGTAAGCCCCATTTTTTTTTCAAATACTCATTTTTTTATATAAAACAATATTCTTTTGCTTCCTAAAGTACTGAGAAAACCACATAAAAATAATCTTATGCAAAGTTTTCATACAAACTAAATCAAACGGCTGACTGATAGCCTGTGGTGAACTCAAAAACCGTGAGACTTTCACTAAACTAAAATTCCAGTATGTGGTAGGACATGATGTTACCCACCCGCAGCTAAAGGATCATCTTTCGTTTTCTAGACAAGCTGTATGTTACACAGTCGCTTGACGTTACGTTTAACTTAATAAAATTATAATAATACAAATGCAAGTGGACTAGACAATAACATGGAGTATGGTTCAGTTATGGATAGGTAAAATCTTCCGGTGAAGTTTCGCCGCCTTCGTTATTATTTGACGGGTCGTGGACTCGTGGGTAATATTCCGTGTATCACTCAAATTCAACTAGTGCGGGCGCGCGTTCATGCTGGCTGCTTCTGCCCTACATTTACGGCCTCCGCCCACATTCGATAATCGGACACCGATTTTTTAGTCGGTGAAAATGAAACTTATGGAATTCGCTGTTGCACACGTCCTTCAAAAAGTTGGTCAGACAATAGGTCATAAAACTCAGCGAAAAAAATCGGTCCGTTTGTTGGTCTGACAAAAAATTGGTCGTCGGAGGGCAGCGTAAATGTGGTAAATCCTTAATGAGTGTTTCATTTCATTTGTCAAATCTGCAGCTAAAAGAATAAATCTCACAAAAAAATATATCAAAAAACAAACTTTCAAAGTGCACCACGGAGCTGATCTGGTCGATGTACCCGTTCATGCGGCCCTCGCTGATCATGTGGCTGGCGATGCGCTCGGCCTTGGCGGGCGGCGTCTCCAGCAGCGCGCCGAGCTCCTCGAACGTGATGTTGTTGTACAGCTTGCTGGCCGACAGCAGGTTGTGCTCGAACACCGCGCGGTCCAGGATCGTGGAGCCGTCCGTGGTGCACGCCTGGTGTGGTGGGAAAAACGGTGAAAGCAGTGCTTTTAGGCTAACGACCTATGAAAAAAATCAACTTTAACAAGTGTTTTTTGAACGTCAATTCAAAGCCATGAATTCGTAAACCCTACGGTGGAGGCCTTGTACCGAGAAGAAGCCGCAAGAAACTCGGCAAGGGCCGTTTCTTTCCCCGGTAGTGACTTAATAAAGAAGTAAAACAATTATGCTTGGGTTAGAGAAGAATCAGTTCAACAAACGTTTCTAGTTACTGCTATGCTATCTACTAAAAAAATATTTGAAACAATTTTGAAGGATCCAACGAAACTTTATATAAAATACAGAGATATCTGGTTAGTAGAAAACAACAAAAAACGTTTACTTATCATTATAGTGGACTTTAATGAAATTGCATAAATTCAGTAATGCAAACTTTTTTTAATGTTTTCAGGGCATTATACTCGTAGTAGAATTTTTAAATCACCGTCCAAATTACAACATTATATTCCAATCATGAGATTGAACAACTTTCCCCAAGAAACATGAGTTAAAATACGAAATAAAAATGTGGACCTCTGGACTGTTCAATTTCATTAATTGAATGTCATGTCGTAATTGAGACGTTAATAAAAAAATATGCCAATAGAGCTTTTAAACATGTACCCCATACATACTTCAAAGTTCACTGTACGTGGTAACGATGCTAACTTACCTTCTGGTGAGTTTGCATCAGAGCCTCGAACTCATGTAGCTCGGAGCGCCGGATGATGCGATCCAAATACATTTTCTCGAGGATGGAGTACGCTGGCAGCTGTTGGCATCGCTCATCCTTGAACAGAGTGGCCAGCATTCTAGACCTTTGCTGACCTGATATTGAGACAATTGTGCTTTTTATTTATATATTTCTTTATCGACGGTTCTTTCATATTTTAGTTAGTAAACAATACATTTTACAAAAAAAATCTTGGATAATCATCATCATCATCATCAGCTCATTTATGTCCCCACTGCTGGGGCACGAGCCTTCCCTATGGATGGATAGGGAGAACGGGCCATAAACCACCACGCGGGCCCAGTGCGGATTGGTGGTTGTTAACGACTGCTAATGCAGCCGGGACCAACGGCTTAACGTGCCTTCCGGAGCACAGAGGAGCTCGAGATGATAAGTTTTTGGTCACCCATCTGATGACCGGCCTTTGCGAAAGTTGCTTAACCTCAGCGATCGCAGACCGGGCGCGTTAACCACTGCGCCATCGAGCTCCTCGTTGGATAATACTTGGCTTGAATTCGAGAAATCGTGGTTTAATCAGCCATAACTATTAGACTAGTGACGTGAACCAATACCTATAGCGTGTTAGCTTTTTCTAGTACTAAAATATACTAAAATACTAGTTTTTAACTAAAAAAACTAAAAATGTACATATTGATAAATTGCTCATAATATAAAACTTCTGCGCGGCAGGCGTGGCGCCGCTTCGAATTCCGATTGATCGAATAATAATTTTTTTATTCGATTTGCACTCGAGTATACCGTGCATGTATGTAACTCGTGCAATTTGAACCAGCTCTATCCACAATTTTGCAAACTAAAATCCTAATCCCGTTTCCATTACATCTTAAATTATCTTAGTTTTTTTTTAAATAGCTTGATTTTATTTACCTGCCGACGCGAGCACGGTGCATATTAGAGCATTCCTCAGGCATGTCATTCGTTCATCTTCGTGAATTATATTGCGGTATGACAATTCGTTGTACCTCTGAGCAGCTTCAATGAACTTCCTGGAACGATTATCACTATTAATACGCGATTACCACAGACACAAATTAGAACTAGATCAGAACATGCTTTATACCGAAAGGCGATAATATCAACTAATGCTGTAATTTATATTTTATTTAGGGGCGCACGAATTGTCAAAATTTTTCTGCTCCGTTTATAACTCTGAGCCCGCGGTGCTGGACGTAAGTGCGGCCAGCGCGGCGCCGGCGGTGGCGGGTGCCGGCGGTGCGTGGGTGCAGGTGCGCGAGCTACAGTTGACTGACGTGCGGCAGGCGCTGGCGAAGCTCAAGCCTAAACATTCCACTGGACCAGACGGTATACCTCCTTTTATTCTTAGAGATTGTCGTGAGGTACTCGCTGCTCCGCTGCTGCACATCTATAATGTCTGTCTCGATTGTGCTGTTTTTCCCGATCGATGGAAGCTGACTAGAGTGGTCCCGGTACCTAAGGGTAGGAGTGGCACGGAAACGAGTGACTACAGACCGGTTGCAGTCCTGTGTACCCCGGCGAAAGTTTTCGAGTCAGCGATACATGCTTCCTTATACTCGCAGGTGAACGCTCAGTTATCTGACGCGCAGCACGGGTTTCGTCCCGCACGGAGTACTACGGGGAACCTACTCCAGCTGATGACGCAGGTGGCACCAGCGGTGGACAGAGGTAGTCAGGTGGATGTCATTTATTTCGATTACCGAAAGGCGTTCGATACAGTCGACAATGACGTCTTGCTCATGAAACTGGCCAATGCGGGCTGCACGCCAAAAACGCTGTCATTTTTTGCCAGTTACATGAAAAACAGACGCCAGTATGTCAACTGGGATGGTCATAACTCGGAACATTACTACACTAGATCAGGAGTCAGTCAAGGGAGTAATTTGTGGCCTCTCGAATTTGTTTTAATGGTGAACGACCTACCGGACGTCACGCTGGATTCGACCTGCCTTCTCTTTGCTGATGATCTAAAGCTGGTATTGGAAATACAGAACGGTTACGACTGTGCTAAACTGCAGGCGGACATTGACAGGGTGGCGGACTGGAGTCGTAGGAACCGGTTACGCTTTAATTTTTCTAAGTGCTCGGTAATGTCATTTACTTTGTCACGAGACCCTGTTCATTTCCAATATTGCTTAGATGGTGCTCCTATGCAGCGGGTGACTGAGGTGAGAGACCTTGGAATTAATTTTACTACCAATCTGTCTTTTCGAGAGCATATAATTAAGGTTTGTAAGAAGGCATACCGTAATTTGGGATTTGTGTTGCGTCAGTGTGAGGGATTTACAAATTTAAATGCAATAAGAGCTTTGTATGAAGCACTGGTAAAAAGCCACTTGGAATGCAATGCATTTATTTGGAGTCCTTCTGAGGCTAAATATAAATTAATGTTAGAACGAATACAAAACAAGTTAACAAGATTTCTTTATCTTAAATTATATGGAGTATATCCATTTTACCCGTTAATGTATCCGACATTATTTGTTCTCGGCATGGTGGGCTACAACAAATTGGAAGTCAGAAGAGAATTAGGGCTGGCTACATATATAATAAAATTGTTACGTGGTGTTTTGTTCAACCAAGGAGTGTTGCAATCTGTGAAGCTGTGTGTGCCGGACCGGTACGTGTGGCGCAGGCGGCGCCCGCCACTGCTCGAGGTGCCGCGGGCGCGGACTAACATTTTGAAAGAAGCGCCAATTACCCGAGCCCTGCGCACTATTAATAAAGTCGCTGACGATATTGATATATTCAACTGCTCTCTGAATGAATTCACAAGTCACCTTGTATGTTCTTTGTTATAGAAATAGTTAGATAATAAGGATCTACACTATCGCATTAGGAATAAGTATCCTGTAATGGTAGTTGTAAGGTTGTAAATAAATAAATTTATACTTTATTTGTAACTAATAAAAATAAACTATTAAAAATAACAATAACAATTGTATTAAAAAGCTCAGTGGCTGATTTTGCTTATACACAAAAATACATAAATGTATGAGAAACATCAGTCAGCATATGGGCTGATTAGGCCAGAACCCACCATGTAGAATACTGGTTGATGGATTTTAACTCATACAGTGATCCTACATTGCAAGGTAGGTTATTTTTTTAGCGCAAGACGCTGCGTCAAAAAATAATGTATGTGATTTTTAAAAAAGCTCATAGAGCACTTCTTTTTATTGTTTTGTACTAATACATTAAATCATCATTCACTGTACGAGTTACGTACATTGACCGCGCCGCGGGCATTTAGCGCCGTAAGCATTTTTATGCACTGCGCGGCGATTTACTTAGTTATAGTTTTTTCACCTTTTCAGTAGAGCATCGACTACCATACCAATCGCGTGCATACTCAGTATCGTTACCATTCGCGTGTGTGTGTCATACGTACAATTTCATCATACCATTTCACCATACCATTAGACCTTACTTACTTACTTATAAACTAAACCGTTGTTATTAATATTAGTTCCGTGTCTATAATAAACTTTAGTGTTTTACCATAACCAGTGACTTTGCCTTTACCATCTCCTTTATATACTTAGGTGTAGAACCATACACATACAGTGATCCTACATTGCAAGATACGATATTTTTTTGGCGCAAGACGCTGCGTCAAAAAGTAATGTATGTGATTTTTAAAAAACCTCATAGAGCACTTCTATTTATTGTTTTATTAGTACATGAAATCATCATTCACCTTCTGTAATCCAGTACTTTGGCGTAGCAAACTTTGCAGTAGATCTGTAGCGGTTCATTGGTTGTTTTCACTTGCGATGCTCTATTGACAAAGGCTTCTGCTTGGACTGGGTCGTCTACCTCTAGGTAATGTCGGGCTATTTTCAAATATGTTTCCAGCTCGTAATCAACTACCCTGCAAAATGTCATCATCGGCCTATCTTAGTCCACTGCTGGACATAGGCCTCCCCTAATGAGCGCCATAGCGCCCTGTCCTCAGCTTGACGCATCCAGCATCTGCCTGCAGTCTTTCGCAGGTCATCATCCCACCTGGCCGCAGGTCGTCCTACACTACGTTTACTGAGTCGTGGTCTCCACTCAAGAACACGTTTACCCCAGCGGCTGTCGGTTCTTCGCCAGATATGGCCGGCCCACTGCCACTTCAACTTGCTAATTCTTAGAGCTATGTCGATGACTTTGGTTCTCTGTCGGATGTATTCGTTATGAATCCTATCCTTCAGAGAAACTCCGAGCATAGCTCTTTCCATGGCTCGCTGAGCGACTTTAAACTGGTGGACCAGCCCTACCGTGAGTGTCCACGTCTCAGCTCCGTAGGTCATGACGGGTAGGACGCACTGATTGAAAACTTTCGTTTTCAAGCATTGCGGTATGGATGACGAGACGACGAGACTCGGCGTAGCTTTCCAAACGCTGGCCAGCCCAGCTGGATCCTCCTCTTGGCCTCCCTCTCAAAATTGTTTTTACCTAATTGCAGAATCTGCCTGAGGTAGGTGTATTCAGAAACGATTTCAAGAAGGTGACCATGTACGACGACCGGTATTGGATCAATGTGGCCATTGATCATGACTTTGGTTTTATCCAAATTCATGTCAAGACCGATGCGTCGCGAGGCTGAAGCTAGGCCGTCCAGCATCTGGTTCAGCTCCTCTAGCGACTCCGCCATTAGAACTATGTCATCAGCGAATCGCAGGTGTGAGATGTAGTCACCGTTTATGTTAATGCCCTTTCCTTTCCAGTCCAGCGTTTTAAACATATCTTCCAACGCGCTTGTGAACAGTTTCGGGGATATGACATCCCCCTGTCTCACTCCTCTGCGCAATTGGATGGGTTTGGACTGCTGGCCCTGTACTTGGACTCATGGTGACGGATTCGTAAAGACATCTCAACACCTCGATATAACGATAGTCCACTTGGCATCGCTGTAAGGATTCCAGAACAGCCCAGGTTTCGACAGAGTCAAAGGCCTTCTCATAGTCCACGAAAGCCAGACACAGGGGCTGATTATACTCTCGATGGATTTTAACTCATACAGTGATCCTACATTGCAAGGTAGGTTATTTTTTTAGCGCAAGACGCTGCGTCAAAAAATAATGTATGTGATTTTTAAAAAAGCTCATAGAGCACTTCTTTTTATTGTTTTGTATTAATACATTAAATCATCATTCACCTTCTGTAATCCAGTACTCTGGCGTAACAAACTTTGTAGTAAATCTGTAGCTGTTCATTGGTTGTTTCCGCTTGCAACAACGATGCTCTATTGACAAAGGCTTCTGCTTGGACTGGGTCGTCTACCTCTAGGTAAAGTCGGGCTATTTTCAAATATGTTTCCAGCTTGTAATCAACTGAATATTGCCTGCAAAATGGTAAAGTGGTAAATGTTCCTGTAATATCTGCTTATTTCTATACTTTGATTGCATTATATTTACATTTTGTTAATTTTTATTTTTTATTTTTTAAGTGATAATTGCTGCACTAAAGCTTAATTAAATAATTATAAAATATAGTGAAAAGATTAAATGCCTACCTGACCCAGCCAGGAATCGAACCTGGGTCTTCTGCAATCCAAGCGGCTGCACTGACCATTATGCTACCGGGAAGGCTAGGAAGGTTCGAATCCTGGCTATGGCTGGCTTATGTTTATTTTTTTGCGTAATTTATTAACAACAAAAACCTCCGTGCTTCAGAAGGCACGTTAAGCCGTTGGTCCCGGCTGCATTAGCAGTCGTTAACAACCACCAATCCGCACTGGGCCCGCGTGGTGGTTCATGGCCCGTTCTCCCTATCCATCCATAGGGAAGGCTTGTGCCCCAGCAGTGGGGACATAAATGAGCTGACGATGATTAACAACAAAAAGGTTTATACTAGTAATTTTATGATATTATTATTTTATAAATAAAATTATAGCCTAATCTAAATGGTCCCAAAAGAAGTGCCCACCTAGAGCGCATATAAGTCTTTGATAAAAAAAAATAGATAATGACACATACTTCTGGCCAGTTTCAAGAGGTATTCCAACCAGGACATTTGCAGCTTCCTTCCAGTTTTGATTTCGTTCGTAAATATCTGCTAAGTGTTGTCTTATACTAGCTACCTGTTGATAGTACATTCAACAATTGATTGGCTGGTACTTTATGTAATAAATATTAGTTTAGTAGCAGTTAATAGTCATATAATTACATAATTTTTGTTTAAAACAAACATTGCTTATAAAAGGAAGTTAAATAAAACATTAAAAATATTTGCTAAAAAGCAATTATTGTATACTGTTTTAGACTGTAGACATACCATAGTTTGATATATAGTTATCCTCAAAGAAGAAATAATGGGTTTATTTCCTATAGCATGACTTATGTGTGACATAAATACCCTTTTTTATTTTAAAATATTTAAAAAAATGAGGTTTTGCTAAAGTGTGGCTCATCTTGGCGTGGCCACCATCACCAACTGGAAATCTGACTTTATAGATAATTTGTCGATAATTTGTCGGAATTTGTCGTGAAATCTCAGAATTTGTCGGTCCACCATTCAAAAGTTATAAGGGGTTCAAGGTGACTCCGTCAAGATGAGCGCTAATCCTGGCGTGGCCACCTTGTATCTCTGAAACTACGGGTCGTAGCGAAGATCTGATTTCACCAATAATTTGTCGGAATTTGTCGTGAAATCGCAGAATTTGTCGGTCCACCGTTCAAAAGTTATTAGGGGTTCAAGGTGGCCCCGCCAGGATGAGCGCTCATCCTGGCGGGGCCACCTTGCATCTCTGAAACTACGGGTCGCAGCGAAGATCTGATTACACCAATAATTTTTGGATAATTAGTCGGAATTTGTCGACAAACGCCAGAATTTGTCGGTGCTTCTAAGAAAAATTATATCAACTTCTTTTTTCCCATAGTAAATATACAATCGCGTACATGAAGCTTATTGATATTGTGAATAAACAACTTAAAAGTCATAAAGAGTGCAAGTAAGTCATATACTTAGTGAATCGGATACATACATATATGGATGAAAATGAAACGAAATCTTACTAATATTATTAATTAATGTGAAGTTTGGATGTCTGTTACTCAATCACGCTTCAACCACTGGACGGATCGGGATGAAACTTGGTACAATAGGTTATCACCTGGAATAGGACATAGGATACTTGTCTCTCGGCATTCCCACGGGAACGGGAACCACGCGAGTGAAACCGCGGGCGGGAGCTAGTATATAATTTTATACATGACATTAATTTACTGTCGTCAAACGAAAAAAGTAAGATGGTAGGTAGGTAGTTAGTTAAACCCGTCCCGCGCTGTAGGTATAATTAGCGGGCCACCTTATGTTCGATCGTGCGTACATATGGCGCGCGAGGACTTAATTTATAAAAAGGCTCATTTTAATGCCGTTCAATTCAATAACCTATTCGTAGACTGAACGGAAAGTTTTTCGTCGTAATCATGAAATGCGGTCCATGATTGTATTTTGTTTTGTGCTTAACAAAAAATAAATACATAAAATAAATTTGATTTTGTAACGTTCATGAATAAAAAAACTGCGAGTTTCAAGTTTCTTTATGATAGCGAGCGAGCGGCGCGTGGCAGTGGTGTGACAACGGGGCACGACTACGAATACGCACGCACACTAATATCTGTATAGAGTAGGCTGGTGATTTAATTAGTAATGTTTATTTTCGTAAAATCATAGGCGTTTCGGTAAAAAATAATAAAAGTCTTAATATTTTTATATTCATATTGTTTTATTGAAAACTAAGACAACAGTGACCTGCGGAATATCAATACAAACATTTTGATGTCGGATCATTGTTTCATTTGTGCTATATTTACAAAGTTTCTGAAGAAATAAGTTTTTAGATATCATTACTTTTACGTATTGTTTATGCAGTTTCTGGGTATTTGTTTCAAATTCCAAGACAACCATGACCTTGTGAAAGGATCAAGCTAACCTACACTAGTCCTTTTAATGTATATGACCTATTCAGCTCCTAGCACCAGTGACTTAAAAACACGTAAATTTTCGAAATTCCACACTGCACCCCTTAATTAAACGCTAAAATGAATTGATTAAGTACCTACTAATATTAAGTACTTGCTTCCGTTCGCGGTTTCACCCGCATGGTTCCCGTTCCCGTGGGATTGCCGGAATAACAAGTACCCTATGTCTTGTTCCAGGACTTAACCTATATGTGTGCCAAATATCATCCCGATCCGTAGTGGTTGATGATTGAGTAACAAACATTTGGATGTTTGTTTGTTAAATGTGTGTATATTTTTTAATATTTTATAATATTAAATAACTAGTAAGACCATAGTTATACTCTAGCCAAACTCCATAAAGAATAAATATAAACAAACCAAATTAGGGTCAGCACAAATCTGGGCAAAAGTGTTTTTGTGTTTTTCGTATTATTACTTGACTACTGCATTTTACATAAAAGATTATTATAAGACTTATTATTCTCACTACACATCTCACTTAAATCAGTCGCTCAACGTCGGTAAAAACGTAAAAAAAATATGTAAAAAAAACATTAACTTTTTTCACTTGTTAACCCTATTAAACAAATGTCATTACTAAAATTGAGGTGTTCTAAACAATTCCGTTATTATAAACTAGCATTCCAAATGAAGATGACACTAGTATCCATATGGGGTCGATTATCTTATCTACAGAGGTAGGCATAGGCAGCCACAAATCTTACTACCTATGTTATGTTACATGAAATAAACAAAATATTTACCTGTTCTTCAAATGATATCACTCTAGGCTGGATGACATCTAATGAAAAGTGTGACACTTCCTGGGACACATTGTCTGGCAGCAACGCCAAATGTGTGCTGACGTCTGTGAGCAGCTGCCTGGATATCACCAAGCTCACATTTTCATTCACAACTATTAACAAAAAAAGGATATTATAAATTACCAGGAAGCAGTTGAAAAACTTTTAATGTACACACTGGCAGGTTTTTTATTTTTAAATTTATTTGATAAAAAGGTTGTTTCTACTATAGTACAACAACTTTTACGTTTTTCCGTGTAAGAAAACTTCGCACCTTCAGAATTAAAGAGGCCTATCTCAAAAAGACATGTTTTTAGAAAACGTCGATTAAAGATTCACAAATCTATACATTTTGTAGATAATGGGAGATATTTAGCTGTACTTTTCAAATATCCAATTTATTTTAATAACATTGAATGCTCGACTTATTTATCTAGAATATCTAAATCAATAAATAGTAAAATAAGAAATTATAATATTATATTTTTATTTATTTAAATTTACTGCCAATTTGGGTCTCTTTTTGATTAAAATCATTGTTTTTTAAAAAGACTTTTTGGTATTTAGGTCTCTCTAATTCTGAATATTTTCATTAAATTTTAATTATTTTCAGTATAGCAGTAACTCAATAACGAATAAGTCACAGCTGCATAGAATTTTTTTGCTATACAACAGACTCAATCAGTAGTAGGTCTACACTTTATTAAAAATAGTTAAGTGTGCATACCTTACTTTTCATTCGTGTACCGGCCTAATTACAAATGGGTCTTTACAAATATGAACACGCAGCGACTTGCTCGTTGTACTCGCGACTCACTACTGCTTGCGTCTCTTTAAAACGAAATAGATGCAAGGGAAGAGGGCGGCGTGAAACAGACCGAAGTGTTAGTGTCTCTTTCTCTGCGCTGCAGAAAGTCTTTCTTTTAATATGAGTCGATGAACATAGTTGTTTAAAGTCGTTTCGTGACTCAAAGTAAAAATCTCTGAATTTCGGAATGAGTCTCTTTAATTCTGAAGGTGCGACTTATTTAGAATAATACAGTGTTGTATATATATATAATACAATAACAAAATTACAAATGACTATTTCAGTGCCCGCACTCAGCATAATATAAAGATATGATTGGCACCATGACCCTGGTTCTTCATAGACACCAGAAGCACCTACATGTCATATTTAACAAGTGTGGTACAAATATGAGTCAAGGTTAGATAAACAATAGTTCAAAAACCTTATGTGGAAGATGTTCTCATCTTTTTTAAAAAAATTGCCAGTACTTATAATGGTGTAGGTTAAGTGATATAAAAATATTTTTTTTAGTATGTTGGCTCCTTACTTGCTTCAACAAATGCCTTCAATGATTCTGCTAATTCCCCTTCAGTATCTTTCAAAATTTCCATTAACACATTGCGGTACCTATGAAACAATCATTAATGTGCATTAATAACATTACTGTACATCATTATCATCATCATCTCAGCTAAAAGACATCTACTGCAGGACAAAAGCTTTCCCCGAGGATCTCCAAAAAAAAAACGTTTAATGCTGATTGCATCCAGCGACTACACCCATTTTCACCAATCGTCGGTGTTGTCGCCTTGTTAGCTCTAAGCAGTGTTGAACAAGAAGATAAGAGAAAACATGAGAAACTAAATTCAATTCAATTTCTTGTTGATGGCTTGCTATTATAGGCAGGTGATGTTATGTTTTAAAACATTAAAAGGCGTTGTGCTCATACAAGATAGAAACTAACTACTGAATGTTACGAACAAAGCCCAGTTTTATTTCTTTTGTTTGGCCTTTTTAAAGAAGGTAATTGCTGTTGGTCGCTTATGAGCTCAAGCTTCAAATACTTAGACACAATAGAATTTTTAATTGTTATCGGCCACCTGCTGGTCGCTCGACGCTCAAGGGGTTAAGGTCTTTACAGCGTCACCAGGTTTATGTGCGGCGAGAAACTTCGGTGGTTCTTCATGCCATTGTGACCGTACAAATTGTCGTCGAAATTTGAGGTCAAGGTTTGAGGGGGCAACAGAGTTAGTGGAAGGGAGCTGTAGATAATGAACTTACTTTTCAGCCTGATCTTTGTGTAAGCCTCCAGAATTTCTAAGCTCACTAAGGTATTGACGCACACCTTGCAAATTGAGAGGCATTTTACGTACACTGAAGCTAATCAAAAGTGACGAAGGCGAAGGCGAATTTATTACTATATTTTCGCTAATATTCTCAATAGTTTAATAGTTTAATGAAGGTAATAGAGAAAAAAAGACAATTAAAACAATAATAAAAGATTTTTGATAGCTAGTCTGTTTTTTTTAATGGGATATATTTTTTTTTTTTTTTTTTAATAGTTTGTTCTCTGAGGAACCGGCTAAGGTCATAGACCATGCTGCCAATAATATTTTTTTTAGTTTTCTTTAGTCAGTTAGATATGGCTTAAGAGTCTAGCCCATACAGCTTGATCTTGTTTTTGTTGTTTTTTTTAATAATATAAGTTTTGCTTGAAACATGTGTAAGATATTTGTCTTACTTTCAATAAACTGCTTTAGATTCAACGTTGTAATATCATAGACAACATCATTAAAAAGTAAAATGTCACTTTGTCAGTTAATATTTCTTGGTTGGCTATACCTATCTTAAAAATTGAAAGAAGCGCCATAATTTTCATGTTATTTTTCCCAGAAAGCGAAGAGAAATAACCTGATTTCGCTATTCTAATATTATTGAAATAATTATACAATTGTTATGCACCTGTGAAAGCAATAGCAGTGAATTGCGTCGTCAATAACTGAGTTGTACAATTGTTGAGAATTTGTTTCCAACCGTGGCGACTTTGCTATGTACTACTGATGGATTTGACAAGCTAAAATGGCGGCGTCGTTTGAACTCGAGATTGTTTACAAAAATGTTTGTCAATGAAAGAGTGTTTAGCAGTGGATATTTCTCTATTTACTTTACTTTTAGCTAGTTTTATATACGTTCTGTAAAATGGATCACAGTCTAGAAGATTCATTGAACTTGGAAAGTGCTATGGGTGAAGTGAGTTGGTTACCATCTTATTTTATATAAAAACTTAAGTTTTTATTGTGTTATTCAATTCTTTCTTAATCATAAAACGTTCCTCTTAAAGTTACTTTAATTTGCTTTTTTATTTTAATATTTTTGTAGCAATTAAGGTTCCATGATTTAATAATCAATATGTTTTCAAATGGTTGTAGATGGACTTTGAGAGTGCTGAAGATGTAGCTAGTCAGGCAGGCATAAGTCTTGATACCTCCCAAGAGGAGGACATGGCGATGGAATTTGAACATATTGAAGAGCAGCCTATTCTTATGGACTCTGGAAGTGAAGAAATTATTGGTAAGTAGCATGGTGTTTTCAGAAATTTTATATTGGCACTAAGAAGTTTTGTATTTTGCTGACGTTTTATACTATCTAGCATCAAAAGCGTTTTCATTTCTTTAGTTGGAAAAAGAGAATTAGGGATGATCAATGTTACAAAAGCATCGATGATGACATTGAAAATGACAACGATAGCTGAACATCGATACTCAATGTTTATCGAGCACACAACATTGATGTCAGCCAACATCAATGTTTTTTGCAAACATAGTCATCAATAAATAAAACAACCATAAAATCACATGATTTTTTAATTTAACAAAAAAAAAATTGGAGATATCAGGGTGTAGGAACACATTATAAGTTCCAATATTTTTTGTGAATTGACTGTAAAAATAATAATTTTGAAAGCACAGAGCCTTCAACCAGTTGAGCTGTTATATAGGGTTGAACCTGAAACGATGAAAGCTTTCAATATTTCACAAATTTGTTTTTACTGACTTACTACTTTCAACCAACACAATATCCCCTGAGTTCTTAGGACACTGCTTGGTCCTTGTTATTTAATGATATATGCTTTGGTTGTTGATTCAACAACAAAAGAAGGTAAAGGTAAGGTCTGACTTGGCTAGTTCTCATATACATATATAGTAATTATTAAAATTATTTTAATGAAAATTAATATTAAGTATAATGCTCCTATTTTTAATGTCACTTACTAAAATGAAAATTAGTAAGTGAATTAAAAAAAATAGGTTAATGCGATATTTATTTTAATTTTATTAATAAAGAGTAATATTGCCGAATTTTCTGATTCAATGTGGTTACGCAGAGGTTCGTAAATTAAATCCGAGCGACTAAATAATTGTTTGCTAGGAACACTGCCTGCTGTGGAGTGGATATAAATCTTCATGCTATCGGTGATAATATCTTAAATTTCTCTCGATGAACATTCCACCACTTAAGAGGATTCTCATCCACATTGACTCTTTATTTTTCGCCCAATTTCTTTCTTGTCGCAACTTGTATTACATTTGCATCCGCATGATTATCGGCATTGATTATTGTGGATGTGGATGCGGATGCAGATGTCTAAATCTATGCGGTAGCTCTGCATTTGCGGATGCGGATGTGAATATTCTCAACCCTGGCTTGAACTTAACTTGACACGCTGCCGCGTGTCTATATATTACCACATGTTAGTTTCATTTGAATTTTAAATCAAATTTTGTGGGAAAAATTATTTTATTATGAAATTGTTTTTATGATTAGATTCCTCTAATAATTTGTTCTGGTTGTAAAGGTAAGAGAGAGAGGTTCAAAAGAGAATAAGTTGTCTGAAATGAAGTTTTTTTTAAATGTTTAGAAATGACATCTGTCATACACCAGGTTCAGTCGCTTCATATAAGTAAGACTGCGCGCCTGGTCTACGAATGCTAAGGTTAAGTACATTTTGTAAAGATCAGTCATTGGATGGGTGACTAAAAATGTATTCTCTTCCAGTTCATTTGTGCTTTGGAAGGCACGTTAAGCCATTTTGGTCCCAGCTGCATGAGCAATTGTCAACAAGCACCAATCTGCATTAGGCCCTCGTAGCCCTTTCTCTCTATCCATCCATAGGGAAGGCTCTTTGGTAAAAAGAGCTGATGTGATGATGATAAAATATATTAAATAATTTTACAGTTATTAAGTAATAATTTTTTAATAGTAACTTATCACTTATCAGTATTTTTAATTAATCCAGTTACAGATTTCATGGGAGATCAATTTAACCTTCAAGAGTACTCTATCCATGACGATCAAACTACAGGAATGACCACAACTGAAGATTCCAATGTAATTATTACATTTAATAGTGCAATTGTTATTTTTATGATATAATTGGTTGTAATGTTGTTTTAATGTTAATACTGTTATCTTCTTCTGTTTTTCAGCAACAAGACATATTGGCTTCACAGTCAGATAATTTAGATATACAATTTGAACCGCAAAATATAGCTCCTTTCAAGCTGGGTGTTGGTGGGAAACAAAAATATATCTCAGTTAAAGTAAGTTTATAATTTGTCATTAATATTATAATTTATTCTGCTGACCCTACAAATCAATACTTGATCAATAATAAATGTAGGTTTATTACTGGTTGAATGCTTACAATTAATTATGTCTTATGTATTATGGTAATTATGTATTATTAGTATTTTTGTCAAATGTCTTGTTTTTGGATTTTATTACAAATAGGAGATGGCATTGGTAAAAAAATTACTAGATTTTTGCAGTAAAATCTTAAGATATTTACGTACATGGTACATTCTGGCTAAGCGTTCACTAAACTAGTATGGTACTAGTAATCTGGCGCTTACTATTCTCTAGTATTGAGCATTTGTATGAAATAATGTACAGTCTTATGATTGACTCCCATTTACTTGATTAACACCTGTGATCATAGAAAGTTACTATATAATTAGTGAGTTTTGATTTAAAAAAAAAGTTGTAATGTACCCATAATGGCATAGACTTTAATACACTACTGTCACTCTCGCTTGCGCGATACCCTGCACCCCGGTCCCCGGTGCGGTCGTTTGTTTGAGCCAGTTGCCCAGAGCTATCATACGGGAATGCGCGCGCCGCCGGTCGACAATTGTAAACGACTTACCAATACGTTATAGTGCTTATTTCATCATTAATAAAGAAAATCGTAAGTTCTAAGTAATTGTTAACACGAATTGACGTCTCTCAATACATCAGTTAAAATGTCAATTCTTCAGTAATGCAATATAATGTTTAAATGAGTTTTTAATGAAACTTAACATCGTTGTAGGCTACGCCGTCGTCGTCGTCACGTCCCACATTTAAGAAGTCCGAATCGGCCGTACTGACAACGCTTCCACGACAGATCGCCATAGCGCCGAAGCCGCCCAAACTGGTACCGGCTGTTGCGAGCAGGCTGAAGCCTATCGCGCCCAGGCCGGTCGCGTTGGTTAAAAACGTTCCGTTGGGCGGAGTTCTGCAAAGTGACGGCAAGGGGAATGCAGTTTTAGGTAAGCATAAGCTTGGAGCTCGATAGCGCATTGGCTAGTCCGCGTTAGCTGAAGTTGAGTAACTTTCGCAAAGAGTGGTCAGCGGATGGGTGACCAAAATTTTAATGGCAAAAAGAATCTCGGGCTTCTCTGGTGGTTTATGGCACGTTTTCGCTATGGCTATGCTTTCGCTAAGGCATCCCTAGCAGTAAGGACATAAAAAAATATCTGATGATAATGATCTTGATAAGCTTTGACGCTATTGTAAACTCGCAAAAAAATTATTATTATTAATACTTAATGCTAGCAATGTTCTCTCAGTGTCACTTTTGCATCGTTCGGGTTGTCATTTTGATATGTATAAAAATACTGGTCCTTCGAGCAGGAGAAAAAAAAGACAACATCACATACATTGTTCTGATCCCAAGATAAAGCTAAAGCACTCGTTTTTATGGAAATCAGAAACGGCGACGGACTGATACCACAACCATCCAGACCCGACGCAATATCGAAAAGTTCGTTTTCGATATTGACCTGACCGGGAATCCAAACCGGGACCTCAGAGTTAGCGCCGCCCAAAGTCCGGCGGGCAAGCCATTCTATTACGGAGGTCGTGTGCCCAGAGATGTGGTAATAGCGTGTGATTTTTATTTTTTTCAGCACAAATAGGAAAACAGCTTGTAGTAATGCCTTCTGGGAGTTCGCAGAAAATAAAAGTAGTATCTAGTGGCACCACTGGGATGTCCACCGTGCAGTACATTAAAGCTGGCTCTGATCAGGTTGGTATTTTCTGTAATAACATCTATTTGCATGTTCAAAGCGTAATAAATATTAAGTTTGTTAACAAAAGGAGTGTCGTGACTGTTGAGAATTGCACATGAAAAGACAAGAGTGCCTCAGATGGGACTTGAATCCGCGACCTTTCGCAATCGGGCGACCGCTCTTACATTTGCTTCTCTGTCGAATTTTGAAGATCTTGTTCGGTTCGCTATTAGAAAGCGTTGTTTTGTTTTATTAGAGATCTAATTATTATTTAATGATTTTGCTTTAAATAATTAGAATTATTCATTGTTTTAAGACTAACATTGTATTGTGTGTGTTTTGTTCCAGGCACTACTGATTCCATCTAAAAACGTTTCCGGGTTGCAGACCAGCAAGCCGATAATGGCCAAAGTTATTGTACAAGGTGATTGAATATATTGTTAGTGGTGAAGAATAATAATATAGAGTCTGTAGTCGAACGATCAATTAAGCTGTTGACTTACAGCCGAAATTAATAACCTATCCTCAGCAAGAGATAGGCCTACTAGAGCTTTGTTGCTTAGTTATTTCTGTTAATTATCGGAAAATAACAGCAGTTGCTAGGTAATTAAACTAAGATAGGCCTATCTTTTACCAGAGATAGGTTATTAATTTCGGCTGTTAGGCAGATTGGAATGTATGTAATCGTGTTTCTGGTACCTACGTTATCGCGCTCTTACCACATGCATATTTGCCCCTGGGAATCGAACCCGAGACTTGGGTCTGAACTGGTGGTCTAAATCACTAGACTGTTTGAGGTATATGTATTTTACAATCAAATAAATATGTAGGAGCTCGATGGCGCAGTGGTTAACGCGCCCGGTCTGCGAGTGCTGAGGTTAAGCAACTTTCGCAAAGGCCGGTCATCGGATGGGTGACCAAAAATTTATCATCTCGAGCTCCTCCGTGCTTCGGAAGGCACGTTAAGCCGTTGGTCCCGGCTGCATTAGCAGTCGTTAACAACCACCAATCCGCACTGGGCCCGCGTGGTTCATGGCCCGTTCTCCCTATCCATCCATAGGGAAGGCTCGTGCCCCAGCAGTGGGGACATAAATGAGCTGATGATGATGATGATGAAATATGTTGGTAGAGAAGTGACACCAGTGTTAGACACTTTAGGCACTTGAGTAAATACACGACAGAGTTCAAGCTTTCTTAGAGCGCGCAAAATTTACACTTACTTTGGTAGGGTTGTCACATGACGATAAGATAAATGAAACAAAATATTTTATTTTATTTTACATAAATTTATAAATTACTTCCTCTAAACATTTTCTTTTTATTATTTTTGTTTTTTTTTTTATTTTTTATTTTTATTTATTTATTTAGAAACCAAACAGCGTTTTTTACAATTTGTACTTAAATTAATGCATTGGGTAGTAAGGCCAATAAGCAGGTTTCCTCAAACAAACCACAAGTAGGTAGCAATCATTATGATGTTACAAAATCTAAACAAAATACTGGCAAACAATTTACTAACTTGGTATTAGAGATGAGAATTGCTTCTGCCCTGCGGTAGAGAACTCAATAATAATATGTCATAAATGTCATAAATCGTTCACATACATATATTTATATATACACAAATACGTACATAAATACATTATAATATATTATACATATATATATATATATATATATATATATATACACACACATACCCACATACACACACACAAATATATACCTTACATATTACATCTCATTGTGTTACAATCAGTATATTATATTTTGGATTACTTTATTATGTTATAACTCCTATGTAATTTATAGTAACTGAATAATTTATTATATATTGTAATCTTAGTCTTAGTGCACATAATAACGGTCTCGCGTGATTTTTGACTATTGTTGACTGTTGGGGTTGTTCTGTTCCTTCAAGAAGTTTATTACGCGGACGATGAAGGCTGTCTTAGGATATGCAAATATATCTATTTCGCTAAACAGATCATTGTATGCTTGAGGTATTCTTGTGAGCGGAGCATTACGAGCATAGTTGGTGACACGTAGCGGTACAGCCAATAAGGGCGTGTGACGCGTGCGACGCGAGGGAGTGCGGTAGCTCACACCGGCCACCAGCTCCGGACAGTCCACCTGTGCGTGCACCAAGTCGTAAAGAAGACTAGCATCCGATACTAAACGTCTTTGTTCTAGTGTTAACAAGTTATTACGATAGCAGTTTTCTTCGTATGATGTAGATGGTAACCGTCGCCTATAATTGAGGTGGTTAACTAATATTTTTTGTATACGTTCTAATTGATTTTTGTACATGGCGTATCCAGGGCTCCATACCGGGCTGGCGAATTCCAAAACGCTGCGAATATATGCACAGTATACTGTTACAATAGACTTAATATCTTTAAAATTTTTGCATTCCCGTAAAACAAAGCCAAGAGTTTTATATGCTTTGTCGGTAACACTGTCGATATGCTTCGATAACATAAAATTCTCATCCAATAGTACCCCTAGGTCGCGTATTGCTTGTTTCCTATTAATTACCGTGCCATTAAAATGATAGTCAAATTTAATTGTTTTAGCTTTACGACTAAATGTAATCATTTGGCATTTATTAATGTTAACAGTAATTTTATTTTTTTCATAATATTCATGTAAAGAATCTAGATCTGATTGCAGAGCAAGACAGTCTCTCAAGTTATCAATTTTAATGTACACTTTTTTATCATCAGCATACATGAGGTGTTTAGCAGCTTTAAAACAGTACTTAATATCATACAGGTATGCGTTGTAGAATAGCGGGCCCAGGTGGGATCCCTGGGGAACTCCAGTTAAAACATCAATGTAGTCGGATTTAAAACCTCCTAACACAACGGCCTGGGAGCGGTTACTTAAATAGGATTTTATCCATCGTAACAAATCCCCATGAATTCCTAATGCTTGAAGTTTTTGTAGCAAAATGACGTGATCCACACGGTCGAAAGCTTTTTCGAAATCCGTGTAGATCACGTCAATCTGTCCACCTCTTTCCATATTTGTTAGAACATAGTCAGAAAAACAAACAAGATTAGTCATGGTTGAACGTTTCTTTAAGAAACCGTGCTGACTATCGGGCAAACCCTTACAAATGACCGGATAGATGACATTATAGACAATCTTCTCGAATATCTTACCTATAGTGCAAAGAATGGATATTCCACGGTAGTTACTGATTTCAGTTTTAGATCCCTTTTTGTGAATCGGAACTATGTGAGCTTTTTTCCATATACCAGGGTACAAACCTTCGTTGAGGGATAAATTAAAGAGAAAGCTGATTGGTTTTGCCAAAGTCTTAGAACAGCTAGCCCAAAACAGGGGGGGTATATTATCATTTCCAGCCCCTTTATCTGTATCCAGACTGCTTAAAGCGTTTTCGATATCTTTAGACGAGATATTAAGTTTCGACAAAGAATCGATACCCTTGTCAACTGCGTACGAAGTAGCATTACTAGTAGTTGGTACGCCGAAAACACTTTGGAAAAAAGTGTTAAATGCATTGCAAATGTCCCTGCCATTCGAGTAACTAATGTCGTTAAAATTAAAGCTTTGCGGATAATTTGACCTACCGCGCATGGATTTAAGATAAGACCAGAAAACCTTAGGACTATGTTTTATAGATTGTTCTGTTCTTTTGATATAATTATTGTAGCATAATTTTTGTACTCTGTGTTGTCTTTTTCTAAGTAGAGAGAATTCGTCATAGTCCAAGAGGTTTCCATAAGTCTTCCATTGTTTATGTGCTTTTGACTTTTCCTTAATAATTTTTATTAGAGCGGGACTAAACCATTTTGGATACTTGTTATTCTTATTTGCCTTATTTAGTGGAACGAACCTTTCTATACAATTATTTATAATATCATAAAAAAGTGTAATTGCATTTTCAGTCGTATGACATTTCGACATTATTTGCCAATCTATTGACTGCAGATGATTATTAATTTGTTGATAATCCGCCTTTCTAAAATTACCTCTAGTTGTGGAGGATTCCTTCAAAAATGATATGGCGTGATCGGTTAAATATATCGTAAAAGGAGGGTGAGAAAGATCAAGTTTTGTGAGGGGCAAGGTGCTTGGGTCTATTTCTAAATTTGAATTTGAGAATACCAGATCCAGAGTATTGTTATAACCATTTTTTAGTGTGTTATACTGAGTTAACCCGAGAAGACTAAGTTGCTCTTGTAAGCGTACACCAGCATTTTGAATTTCTGTGGAACCCTGTTTGATGTGAGTAGGGCCGAAATTATCCCATTGGATACACGGAAGGTTAAAGTCGCCTAATATTACCAAATTGTCGTTAGAATATTGTTGAAACATCTTTTTAGTTATGTTTATCACATTGTCAACACTGCCGGGTAAGCAGGTAGGGTCAGGGGGTATGTATATGCCCATAATATGTAAATTGGTGTTACTGTGTAGTGCCTTCGAAGATATAGTGATAAAAAGTATTTCTGTGTAGATACAAGTTGATATATCGACGCGGCAAGCATTTAATTTACGATTTACTAGTATCATCACACCGCCCCCTGTCTTTTTCTTTGATACGGAAAGATCGCGATCGTATCTAAATACGTCATACCTATTATCACTCACTTCGCCGTCTAAAATTCCGGAATGCAACCATGACTCAGTTATAACGATTATGTCGAAACTATTACGTAACAAGCCCTGTCGGAACTCGGGACATTTTGTACGTAACCCCCTTGAGTTTTGGTAAAAAATACTTAGCTTATTGTTAGCCATTGGGAACATAAAAAATATCCGTAGGTAAATTAACCATTATGTGTTTCGTATAAAAAAGCAACGTGATTAATGTCATTGTGTGAATTGTTATTATTAAAATATTTAAAGTCCTCAAAAGGTAAGGTAAAATTACAATTAAAATATTATTATAAAAAGTTACGGTAGTGTAATTTAAATGTGGGTATAATAAGCCGATGATTGCTACCGCGCAACAGTCACAGTCACAACCCAAACCAACGTTAGCGGACAAGTTGTAAATGTACAGGTATGAACTCACATTAAGTATACTACGTGCACTTGATACCAGTGCGAGTATAAGCTCGCAGTAAGTATTTTTTGAATTAATGCATAATTTTGTTTTTATAGTGTATATAAATTTTGTGTGTATTTTAATAATAATATAGGATAATAATAATACAATAATATATACAAAATTGGGACAGCGCAAACATCTAAACATATAAATATTATAATAAAACGTAAGACAAATACAATAATATAATGCTAAAGATACAAAAATAGAATATATAGTTACAAAATCATACAACGATCTAACAAATATCATATCATCATTAACGGAATTCTCGTAAATTAATTTAAGAAACTGAGTAAAATTTATTTTCGCATATTCGTGATTCGTGATACTGCCACCATATTTAATTACAACAAAAAACCCGGGTAAGAAGTTACAATAAAACTTATCCACATTACACATCAAACTAAAAAGTCGCATTACCTCTGAGCGAGCGCGTTGTACGGCTAAGTTGATAGGTAGATGATAGATAGGTTCGCCCGCCGTCACAGAGTAATTTAAGTAACAGAGACATAAATCAATTCTCACCTTACATTTGGTCGGGCATACAATATAGCCAAACAATGAAATGTAAAAAACGAAGAATCCATGCAAAAGCAATAATATCAAAACATCTTTTTTAAATCTTCTTCCGTGTTTATTATAACTGCTGGAGACGTTTCGCATTTTCGAGTAAATATTCTTCCGTTTTTTGTCCATACGAACTGATAATTTTTTGATTTGGCTGTTTCTTTACATTTGCTCAATAAAGTTTTGTTGTAAGAAGTGAGGTGTTCGCTGACATAAACAGGTCTGGGATCTCCTTGAATGTTAATATCTGCAGTAGTTAAACGCAGTTTCCGAGCTTTTGACAATATATTATCTTTAATCAAACGGGTACTCATCTTGGTGATGATAATTCTGGGTCGGCCTTGTATGTTCATTCTGGGAGACACCCTATTTGCAAAAACAATATCATTGATAGAAATGTTTGTTCCATATTTTTGCAATAATGAGAATACGATATCTTTTGTATCTTCATTCTTAGCTTCAGGTATCCCTTTTATTTCTAGGTTAAGAAGTCGGTCCCGCTGATCGTTAGAGTTAATATTAGCAATTAGTTGTCTATTCTGTATTTTAAGATGTTCTAGTTCGTTCTGGAGGACGTCAATTTTTTTGGTGTCACTTGTCATCGAGTCCATTTTGCGCGTGAGATCGTCTTGCCGATCGGTATTGAACTGCATAGAACTTTGCAAACAATCTACGCTTTTTTGGATACTCTCCTGCTCAGATTGTAAATGTAGCACCGATTGTTTTATTTCGGAGTATTCCGTGCGTATATTATTTATTTCATTGCGCATTTCGAGTGATGATTGTGTAAGCTTTGACAGATCTTTTTTAATGACTTCGTTTAGGTTGTCATTAATTTTTGTTATGTTTGTGTCTAGATCAGTCTTCCAGCACTCAAGTTGTTGCATTATTTTATCTGTAAACATTTGAAATGACTCAACAAATTCGTCGTCATGTTTGCGTTTTCGGAAAGTCACGTTAACTTTTGTTAAGTCCGAATCTGATTCACATCGTTGGGACGGCGACCGCAACATGTTAAAGGATGCTTCTGTATGCAATATTAGTATGTAGTAGTCTGTACTCACTGTGCTGTGTATTGTGTGTGCACGCGGTTGACGAGTGAACGACGTCAGCTGGCAAGAGCGAGATGGCAAGCTTGTCTGCTTTCTTTCTGCGTCGGTCAGGTGGTGGTGGTTATTCTTCCGTGCAGTTAGCGAGTCTTGAAGTTGAACTTTATTACTATGTCACAAAAAGCACGTTTTTGAATTAACAAGTAATAAATATTTTTAAATGTTATTAGCATAGACTTGTAACGCGTCCGATCGCTACGAGTGCCGGGAGGAGAAAAATGTTTTTCAATAACTTGTTTTTTTATTTTTCAGATTAAGATAAATTCTAATCTGATATAAAGTCTTTTTATAATACTGAATTGGAAAACAATCACATGGCAGATCAAATGTACAGTCATTATACACGTTCTATGATTTCAGTGCCAATATTTATAATGTTTGCTTTAAGATCGAAGTGTTTGCGAAACTACGTGAAATGGGCAATGTTTTTATATTTCTGGCATTGTTCATACATACTGTACAGTAATTAATATTTTACAGTAAACCACTCTAATTTAAATCAAACACAACAAAACCTCAAATAATTGCAATATTTTTCGAGCGGCGCGTACGTGAACCGTCGGTGAGAGGTCATGCACACATAACCGTGCTAGTAGTACTTGTCGCAACGCGCTCTAAGGAAGCTTGGACTCTGTTCGGGTATTTATTCATGTGTTTAAGGCCCAGTCATCGACACAGTATTCATCGCCATAAAATAGCATAGATTTTCATTGAAATTTTACGGGTTGTCAGCTGACACCCTGTTTTCTAGCTAGAAAACAGGTGGTCGGTATTTAATTGTCGTTTAAGGGTGACACTTCATCGAAGCCGAGCCGCGTGGAAATGAACCAATACTGAAGCAGAGCTGAGAAGAGCCGTTAAAATAGTAGGACTCTATTGGTCGATTTCCACACAGCTCGGCTCAGCTCAGCTCAGATCAATGAAGTGTCACCTTTCAGATGCTGAGCTGTATTTTTAATAATTAAAGAAAACGATGTTGATCATAGTGCCATTACCTTAAGTATTTTTTTTTTCCTTTAGTTGATGGCTTCGTGCGATTAGCACATTTAGCCAGTGTATGAAAAAGTTATTTTTCTTACAAGTAATAAATAAATAAACAATATATCATTCCTGTATGATGATGATGAATGGTAATAGAAATAAGAAGTGAGAAATGATATACCCCCCAACCCCTCGAGTATCTCAGTAAAGATGTGGGGCTCTCTAAGTCCTCACGCTGACTTCTCGAGAGAATTTGAAAAGTGTCGTTGCACTGATTTTTTCTTTTGCCAACATTCATGCACACTCACGAACACTTAACGGTTAACAATCGCCCATTATTTCACATTAATATTCGATGTAACACAAATTTTAGAAAATCAAACAAAACCGCAGACATGACTTCACTTTGCCGCCAAGAAGTCCTACCTTAAGTATTGTTCGTTTGATTATGAATGTACGTTATCGGAATGTGTCAGGGCAATCGAGCGCCGAGTCGTCGAACCAGCCGGCCGTGATCACCAAGCTGCAGCCGGCCGCGCCGCCCGCGCGCTACGTCATGCAGCAGAAGACCGTGCCCATCATCGGGAACCAGGTATACATCGCGACAACCTTATAGGCCCCTCTGAAGTAGCTTCGCGCAGCTGTACAGTCAGGCCCTACCGCTCGTCCCCGCCATAGCCCTACTAACGCTTATTTTTACTACTGCGACGCGTATCGCGCCAACTTCAGAGGGGACTAGAAGTTTGGCGCGATCTGTACCGGCCGCGTCACCAGCTACTACCATCCTCATAATGCCACTACACGTTTACCACCACCACCACCATCATTATAACGAGCTCATTTTATGTCCACCGCTGGGGTACGAGCCTTCCCTATGAATAGATAGGAAGAATGGGTCGTAAACCACCACGTGAGCCCAGTGCGGATTGGTGGTTGTTAACGACTGCTAATGCAGCCGGGATCAACGGCTTTTTTTGTCTTCCAAAAGACGGAGCTTGAGATGATAAATATTTGGTAACCCATCCGGTGATAAGTCTTTGCGATCGTTGCTTATCCTCAGCAACCACAAACTATAATATAAAAAAGTTGTTTGCTTGAATTTTATTAAACTCTTTTATCTGATACAGCGGAATACATTTTTCATTAGTTTTCAACCTTATTGCAATAAGATAAGATTCAGATTGTTTTGACATGGCTAATATCATGACATAGCTAATGGCGTAATAAGGCGTGAAAGCATTGAAATGAAACAAGTTTTGATAAATTTGTTTCATTTCAATATGTAGTGTTTACGTAAACTTTAGAAAACAATAATACGTGGAAGCTTATTAAACCTGAAATAATAAACAGTAATGTCCAAATAATTTTGTGTTGTTTTGGTATTGGTTAGAATCAGCTTCTCGTCTGACATACCGCAGTGTCTCAAGACGAAATTCTTTGACCAGTGTTTGTTGCCAGTGATGACATACGGGACTGAGACGTCTTCTGGCTGAGATGATGATAGCATCAGAGTTATAGTTGATATTAGAAGGTGCGACTTATCCTACAAGCATTACTGTCTACTATTTCGATTGTGCCATGCCAAGTTTTATTTACTAAATTCAGAATTTCGCATCTTTACCACCAAACATGTAATATTGTAAACAAAAGTTTGAACGTTTGATAAATTTCAGGTGGTAATGGGCTCGCCGACGAAGCACGGTGTAAAGTTTACGAAGAAGCATCAGATCATCGCTATCAAGTCGCCCACCTCCACGTCCAAACTACTGCCCGCACCCACGGCAGGTAATCGATATGCTTTACACTTAGAAAGTAAATGGTGTTCTGTCTGATATACTCGTTACTAGCTGTGCCCTGCGGTTTCACCCGCGTTAATTAGCGACTGTTCCACTCCTATTAGTCATAGCGTGATGTAATATAGCCTAGCCTTCCTCAATAAATGTACTATTCAACACAAAAAGAATTTTTCAATTCGAACCAGTAGTTCCTGAGATTAGCGCGTTCAAACAAACAAACAAACAAACAAACAAACAAACAAACAAACAAACTCTTCAGCTTTATAATATTAGTATAGATTATACTACTAATGGTAAACCCCAACTTCATTTTTTATGCAAATGTCAATCTAAAGTGATGAAGCTGTTATTTGTCATTTTCTTAAAAATAAATCAATAATGTTTATTTATTTATTTAGGATAATAACAACTTAAAATACATGTTTTGTAAAGGAAAAAGTAAATTAAAATTATATGTCATGTTCCGGTAAGAACCGGAAATCATACTCTGCCTTATGAGAACAGAAATTAAAAAATTGAATAGCTCTTTAAAACAGAAAAATTGTTTATTAACAAGTGTTTTTTTTTACTACAAATTCAGCATTGGAAATGCATAAAAACAATTTAAAATAAAGGCTGTTTATTTTTAAGCAAAGTAGCTTTTTTGTTAATTTTTTTTATTGAATACAGGAGGTACAACGAAGAAAGTGGTGATCTCGGCGAATCCCACGCAAAACGTCATTCTGAAAACCACCGCCCCGCCGAAGACTGCACAAGTGAGTTAATTGCTGCTTATATGACTAGGCAGAGGGGGTGGTAGGGGCCTAATGCTTATATAGAACCAGTCTGATATACGAGTACAACCCTTAGTTTCTGACTCCCGATCTGATCTGAACCCCTAGTGCGTGATGCCGTTTCCTCTAAAAAAACCTCTTTTTAACTTTTCTTGTTCTTTTTTCTCTTTTAAGTTTCTCGCCGCGCCCCCAAAAAAGTCCAATGACGCTGAAAATGCCCAGAGGCAATCAGCAAACTAAAAAAAAGCTCTTACTTTGTTTGCTGTTACCGGCCTATGATTTTTAAGGCGTAAGCGAAAAACTTTTGATTCCTTTATTCTAAAATTACGTGACAAATTCTTAGATAGGTATGTGAATATACTACGTCAAGTTACATGATATGTAACATTAAGCAGGCAGTATGAATATGCCTTAGAAAACAAACTAAATTTAGAATTATTGTTTTTTATTTACGCGAACACTACGCATTTAAATAAAACAACTTTTATAGATCTGCTCGCGTTTATTTTACTATTTGGTTTTATTCTGTTGTTTCAAACCCATTGCAGGGTCCACGGTTACAAAGATTCTCTATGCAAGAAAAATAAACGCAAGTAGATCCGTAAAAATGGTTTTATTTTAATTTACAAGTGTTTAACCAAATGGTTTTATTCAGTAATGTAATTTTTGTTTTTTTTACAGATTACAAAAGATGGCAAAGTGGTGTTGCAAGGACAGAGATCGCAACTACACCAAATTAATGTTCCTGGCAAAGGGGTAAGTTTTTTATAATTATGTTTTTATTATTGTAGTGATGTTCTCGTGTTACCTAGACCATTGCTCTATCGTTTTGTTAATAAGAGCTATGGTTTATTTACAGATACAGTACATTAGATTGATAACCAACCAGTCTCCGGCAGTGACCAAAACTGTGGCAAAGGCGCAGACGAGCGCCGGACCGCCCAAGTCGTTCGTGCTAACAAAGGGTAAATTAAAAAATATTCAACATAATTACATTACATGTTTCATTTATGAGATTTCTAAGTAGTTTTTTTATCTTTATAATTTAACCCATTTTAAACGGACCAGGCGTTTGTGTGTAGTTGTAAATGAAACTTTAAAAGTATCACATTAGGGTACATCTATTACTTTTAGAGGTGTTGTTTATAACACCCGGTAGGACTAAGTGGGCAAGGACGTACCCAGGGGGGGTCCAAGAGGTCCCGGAGCCCCCTCCCCCCCCATGGGTACATATACACACACACATATACATATACACACGCTATTAAAACCGTTAGCGTCGCTCTCTGTATCTACCAATGCTGTAAGTTACATCCTGTAACATAGTCTCATTTTTAAAAATATCTATTGAATTATCACAATGTGAAAAATGGTTTGCTATTTATTTCCGAAAAACTTTTACGTGTCATTTAGGTACTTTCATCATTTACCCAAACGAAAAACTTTTTGATTACATTTTTTATTTCTTTTGGCTGCTGATGATGGTGATGATAATAGGATATTATAATTATATCAATAAAACGCATTCAAAATGTTCGGTCAGAAACGACACCGGTTTTCATGGTGTCGCCATCTCTGAGGTCCCGGGTTCGATCCCCGGTCGGGTCAATTTAGAAATTATGGTTTAATTCTAAATTGTCTCGGGTCTGGGTGTTTTCTATGTATAACAATTTTAAGTATGTTTATCCGTTGTCTAGTAACCATTTAACCAGTTTCATAACGAAGCTTCTCTTGGGCTAGATAATTGGTGTGAGTGTAGGAAAGTTTATTATTATTATTATTATCTCCTTTATTTATTTTCTTTCTTAAAACTACATTTTTACAATATTTTAATATAAAAACAATAAAACATTATAAAAACCTAATCCTAGAGTACTATCTTACTCTGTAATAAATACAATCAACGTTCGCATGACAGATGGCGCTGGCTAAAAAAACCTCTTAATGTCATTTGCCTTACCCTTCACCTTAATAATGCTACGACGCTGGTCTTCCGAAGATGCCCAGAGAGCGTTGTTGCATGGTAGTAGCGCCCTATTGTAAATGTATCTCGCACGTGGGCGTGGCGTGGCGCGCTGTTTCAGTTGTGGTTTATATTATAGGTAACTTAATCCAGGTGTCGGGTGGCAAGCCGGGCGCGCAGCCGCCGCCGCTGCTCTTCACCGGCAACACCGAGAAACGTGAGTCACCGTACCTTATAATCTACACATTTTATTGGGTCCTTACCTATGAAATTGACTTTTTTTCTCAATTATTAATAGGTGTATTACTTCTAAAAGTCAATACCGGTTCTTAATATTATTATAAAGCTTTAATTAGGACTATGTTACTTAGGCTTCAATAATAACAATGATTTTTCATTTTGTGTCTGTATTGTCCATTTTTTTTAATTGACTTTTTTGTTTGTTTGCGGAATTGACCTTGTGAAACAAACACACTACTCTACAATTTTTATAGTGTTATAAATAGATGCTAAGAAAATTAAAAAAAACGTTAGTATGAAAAATATAATTTTATAATCTTCATACAAAACGTAGTTTCATAGGTCATCCTAATATATTAGACAACATCACATAATATTGTTCTGATCCCGAAATAAGTAGCTAGAGCATTCGTTTTTATGAAAAAACAGAAACAACGAGGGTACCTCAACCACCCAAACCCGACAATATCGAAAAGCTCATTTTCGATATTGACATCCGACCGGGAATCGAATCCGGGCCCTTGGAGTTAGCGCCGCCCAAAGTCCGGTGTGCGAGCCGCTCGGCTACGGAGGTCGTCATAACGATAGTCATCGTATTCTTGGAAACCTTCAAACCCTATAATAGATTTAAAAGTATTATTAAAGTTTATCTCTTACAGTAACTGGTTTTATTATGTTTTGCACGATGTTATTAATATTATAAAAACACAGTAATTATGAATTTAATTCTTGTCATGTTTGTTATTGTCTTTAAGTATCTGATAATGATTTACCCTCTTTCTTGTTTTAAGCCTATAACTAAACTACTATCACTCGAACTTGGTCTCGAGTCTCGACAATAAAAACATGGTAAGAATCCCGTTGATCATTACTTCTAATGTTAATAACTATGTTAGTTAAAAATGTTTTAGTTACGAAATAAATAATAATAAAACTTAGATCAAAATACTACTACCCTTTATTGACATTCTATTAGAAACTTCTATTTATTGTAATGTTCTCCGCTTTTAAGGTGGCGTAAGTGTACTTATGTATTTTTCTGTGTGGAAATAATGTAGGCATATTTAAAATTCGTAACCATTTCGTAACTATAAAATACTTTATACCTAATATATAAAATTATTTAAAAACTAGAAACTAGCATTAATTTTATGCATAAAAATAAGTTGTTTTTTACCTACATATTTATGCAGAAAGTTTTGGCTTTGTTAAAATGAGTCGTCTGGGGTTCTAGGAACTTATTCTATAGCTCCTTAACTTTTAAATTTAGGGTTGAATGTAATTAGAGTTACAAGGAACAAAAATAATCAAAAAACGGATGTCGTGTTACTCTGACGGTAATACTGGCTGTACGAGAGTCGTAAATACATCGATATTTATAGTTTCTACTTGTCAATGAAACTTTTAGAACAAGGGATATCTGTGCTAAGAAACCTAGTCGTACATTTTTAAGTAAAACGTGGGTTTGAGTGCCACCAGAAACAAAAAGTTTTTTTTTTTTCAAATGTTATTTTCATTTACGTTTCATTATGATGCCATATTTTGGTAATGAACTAATCAGCTATGGAACTGGTATCATTAAAACTTTATATATAAATTATTACTTTTTATGAAAAGTATTGCTAAGGTTGGACTTAAGATTATAAGTTTAAAGTTACAAGCGAAAATAAACTTTATACTTATATGGCGTGCAACCGAGTATCAGTCGTCGGATATTAGACAACACATTTCGCCCACCGTACATGTGAAAAGTAATAAAAATGAAAGAAATTCAAATTTTCAAATATTCACAATGACACGTACTATTTACAAAATTGTTTTCTGTATTTGAAAAATTATTAATTTTGGAATATGAATAAGTTTGATGGCTGCATAAGACAGTTTGTCAAAGTGCGTGTATATTATCGCGTGTGCTTTTGCGAAGTTTTGTGATACTAATAAATAAATTTTATTTGTTAAGGGCCTCAAAAATTGGTGAGGATAGCCGCCGCCCCGATGTCTGTGAAGTCCGCACCTGTTTCAGTAAGTCTTGTTTATTCTTGTACGTCTTGTACATTCGCGCGACTTTCCTGTCCTTCTATAGATCATATCTGCTTCACTTTGTTGACGGCCGTCTGGTACAGTCAGCGACAAGTTGACCGACGCAACAACATAGGTGTCAATTATATCTTGCTGTTTGAGATTATCAAACCTTATTGTGTTGTGATTAAAGTGTGTCGTTGTCAACAACTTTTTGATAGTAATAAAAAGACATTTAAAAGCTTACGAAACTTTTTTCTGTCCGAATGATGATCTTTGATATTTTTGCGATAATTTTTATCCGAATACTCATGACGTTATTATGCGTCAGTCAACTTGTACAGTCAACATCGAAATTATCGAAGCAAGAGCAGTAGTCATAAATATCGCATTAAATATAAAAAAAGCTAACCTTATATTTATTAGACTATGTTATTCAATTAAGAATAGACTGTGATAACGTCATTTATAATTTATTTTGACTATTGAGATTGTCTCGATTAAATTATATTTAAAACACGTAAATTGGAGGTATTCGCTGTCGATGTCAGATTCGTATGTAGGTTCTTGGCGGGAAAGTGACAAGTTCGTAGTTTAGTATCATTTTCTAAAAGTTGTGTTTTGTCTAACATTAATGTGAAGTAATGGTGGATTAATTGTTAATTGTTCGTGAAAGTTCATGAGTGTTAGTCTGAAACAAAACAGTCCAACATCACTATTTTAAAATTTTGTCAAGAATTCCGCGTGAGATTTAAGCAAAATCCCACATTTTTACTGATAGTCAAGGACTTTAGTGAACACATCATTTATTATTTAAAAAAATATTTAACCAGTAAATGACTTCGTTCGGATAGGTTCGGTTAGAACATTTGGCCAAGATGTTCACTTTTTCGTCTTTTTGCAAAATTTTGCAAAAGCAGATACGCGGTTTTTAAAACTGCTCTTACGCGGTCTCGCACGCGCAACGACGAATGATTATGAATGATAATAGAAATGAGTGTAGTGATATATGATATTCTCCCCCAATCCCTTGAGTATCACAGCCGTTAAACAGGGCTACTTAAAGTTTATACTGACACCCCCTACCATCAATTAGGTAACAAAAAGCCTAACTCTTAGACTGAGTATCAGTAAAGATGTGGGGCTTTATTGAGATCTCACTTAGGGAGATCTCACGGGCGGACTTCGTGAGAAAATTTGAAAAGTGACGTTGAACTGTTTTTCTTTATTTGCCAACATTTAAGCACGTTCAAGAACACTTAAGGGCTAGTAATCTACCATTATTTCAAATTAATAATCAACATAACATATTTTACTAAATAAAACAAAACTGCAGACATGTCTCTTCACTTACCCGCCATGAAGTCCTAGTGCCTTACAAATAAACATATAATAAGCTCGAAATAGTTTTTCCGTGTTTTGTTCCTGTCATGTAAACGTCATTTTAAATTAGAGTAAAATATACAAAACATGGAATAACTATTCGAAGCTTATTCTCTGTTTATTTGTAAGACGCCTACACTATGGGTAAGTGTTGTGTAATTGATCTGTGCCCGTCGGTCGCAGCAAGCGGCAAGCGTCCGCTCCGCGCAGAGCCTGCTCGCGCCGCTTTTGCCGGAGCCCGCGCCGCCGCCGCAAGAGCAAGACCACGGAAACGACGCCGAAATCGCGGTAGACGACGAACAGGTCAGTTAGATGATGTTTTAATCACTAAATTGTTGATTCATTGTTTAGTTTTATAGTATTTGGTCCACAGGAATGATTTTTGGTCTTTAATCACCTTATGTTGTGGGTTGATAGGACCAAATATGGCTTAACCCAGAATCACCAACAACTTACGAACTGATTATCTTATCTATCTAAAAAATCACGGAACTTAAGTAACATATATTCTCCCTATCCATCCATGGGACAGGCTCCCCAGCAGTGGAGACATAAAAATAAGCTGGGTGCCTTTTGTTTACTATCCATATTCATTCGAATACGTTTACGAAAACGAATATTAGTATGGCAGTTTAGCAGCGCCTCCTGGCGACAAACGAGAAGAGTTAAAATTTTGCCATACAATTTCTCGTTTTCGTTAACGTGATCGAATGTCAAAAAAAAAACTCACACTAGGCCCTCTGATGATGATGATGATAAAGTAAATCTATTCGCTTTTAATTTTACAGATTTTTTTTGTTTTGTTCCTGCGTTTCGAACTTTCGAACCCTTTACTAAGGTGCGTGATTACAGGAAGATAGTTAGAATGTCTCTAGTACGGTCGGCAGCAAAAGTAGCTGAACACTTAGTACCTGCCATAATGCTTTTACTAGAACTTGAACTTAATATGAGCTGGTGGTGATGATGATGATGGTGGTATTTTTTAGTTGCTTTAACCCGTCCCGCGCTGTAGGTATAATAGCGGGCCACCTTACGTACGACCAGGCGACCGTGCGTTTATATGGCGCGCGAGAGTAACTAACTTTGCTTTAACAAAGTACTAAGGTAGCAGAAAGACAGATTAGCTTCTATCGTTGCTGTGTATGGTTTTGTGGGTGTAGCACCTGGGTTCGTTGCAGGAATACTCCGAGCCCACGTCGCCGCGTCCCGGTGAGTCTGACTCCAAAGCCGCGCTGCACGCGCTCATCGCCGACGCCGTGCAGTGCACGCCGCCCGAGCAGCCCGACTCGCCCGGCCAGCCCTCGCAGCCCGAGATCAACATCAAAAAACGACAGGTAACTCAAATTAAACTACTTTTACGGATCTACTCGCGTTTATTTCACACATTACTCCCTGTTACCACGAAACGTCAGGATAAACGTTAAAAAGTAATGTGTGAAATAAACGCGAGTAGATCCTTAAAAGTTGTTTCATTTCAATGTGTAGTGTTCGCGTAAACTTTAGAAAACAATATACGACAGGTACAATGGACAGCGCAGAACGCACGCCCAGCATTATGCTGAGTCGGGACCGATTTCCCAAGTAGCATTTAGTTCTCAATAATGGTTCAAGTTTTCAAATGCTTGAAGTTCACCTTTATACTAAACGTGAACTAGGTATTATTGAGAACGAAATGCTATTTAGGTTGGGGCGAAATATTAACAGCTTTCTCCCTTTTTATTTGTATACAGTCTGTTTTGTCACCGGTGTTGGAGCTTTTAATGATATTTAATACAATCTATTTTATCGCTAAATCACAAATAATTCAATGTTGCCATTTTATTATGGTTGGAGAAGTCTCATATGGGAGGTCATTTATCGATGAAATAGATTGTATTAAATACCATTAACCTTTCGTCTTCTAAGCTAGATATAGTGTGTCATGTTTGAAAAAATGTTTTTCTTTCTCACATTGTTGTTTTTTAAAGTGTACGTCTACTACTTTTATATTTCTTTTTTGGGGGTCAAAAAAACAGTTTCACAATGGTTCTCAATAACGTTTTACAATAACAACATTATTCATTACCATCGTTCTCTTACATTTTTTATTCCATAATCAACACACCTCATAATGCTACGAAAAAAATTATAATGTCTGGGACGTTTTTGTCAATGTTTTTGTCGTTAACTTACCCCCTTATTCATAAAAAACTATTTAAGCATTATTTAGTTAATCATTGTTTTGTCTCTTTTTCTCAAATACAAAATGACGTTTGTGTGACATTGACAAAATAATATTTAACAAAAAAATGCTTAAATAGTTTTTATGAATAGGGGGGTAAGTGTTGAGCTTTAACTTAAAGTTTGTATAGTGCACTATACTACCCAATCGTATTGTAGTTTTCAACAAGTAATAACAATAATAATATAATATCTTTATTCATCACAACAACAATATACACAGTAAAAGTGAATTCCCTGCAGCCTGTGAAAGTAAAGCTGTGTTACAGGCCACAGTGTCTTCCCTGACTTTGCTAACAAACATAGTTATGGTGATATTTTAGACAAGTCAATATTACTATGGGTTAACTTAACTTACACATTAAAAAACCTATCACAATCTTGCCTTGGATGTTTATGTTCATGTACATGTAAAATTTAAAAGTTGAATTATAATTTGGATTGAGCGGGGGTAACCTTGTGTGATTAGTTTAAGAAAAAGCATTTGGAAATCTTCAGAAACAACCAATGCTAGCCCTACGAGATACCTATTGGGTTCGAATAACTTCTCTTGACAGCGATTCGCTAACATCAGTAATGTCGTACGCAGGATACATTTTATTTTACATATTTAAGTATTCCAGCTTACTGATCGAAGTGATGGCACAGTGGCAAACGCGCCCGGTCTGCGATTGCTAAGTTTAAGCAAGTTTCGCAAAGGTCGTTCATCGGATGGGTGACCAAAAAATTTATCATCTCGAGCTCTTCCGTGCTTCAGAAGGCACGTAAAGCCGTTGGTCCCGGCTGCATTAACAGTCGTTAACAACCAGCGATCCGCACTGAGCCCGCGTGCTGGTTTATAGCCCGGTCTCCCTATCCATATATAGGGAAGGCTCGTGCCCCAGCAGTGGGGATATAAAATGAGCTTGTGATGTGATGTGATGTAAGTAATGATATTTAAGTCTAAGTTAGACTTCATTTTTGCAGAGTTCGGAAGAAAGCGACGACGACTCAAATGGTATGGAGCATCTTGTGCCGATAGGCAGTACCGAAGAACATCCACTCATAGTTATATCGTCCAACTATATGACGCAGGAATCGAAAAACAAACAATATGTAAGTCTTTATTGTTACACGAGCACTGTACTGCACTGCACTTTATATACAGGGTGTTTGGCGCATGGACTATGGACTGAATTTTTTGGGGTGCTGGTGGGGTCATTTCCTACCTTTCCATCCTTAGTCCTTGGTCTAAGGAGTTACAGCTATGGAGATATGATTTTTTTGCCCATTTTTCTTAAAATTTCATAACTACCGCAATTAAAACCCCATTAACTTTTTATTTTTCATTATAACAGCAATTCTTTTTTCCAATTGAAATCTGTAATGTATGCTTTTTCATAAAAACAACACTTTTTGTCCCAATTTACATCCATAATTAGGAAAATGCACCTTTTTTTTAAAAAACAATGGTGAAGGTATGAATAAAATTCAACATTAAAATTCATTTACAAAAAAAGTAACAGGTATTGAGAATTTCGTTTTCTTTTAAAAAGTTCTGTAGTTTATGACCTTTCTAACGGTATACGACACTTTACTAAAAAATTAAAATTTTGCCTCAAAAAATATGATTTCGTTAGAGAGGTCAATTTCTCTTAAAGTTTTGTTTTTATTTAACAGCATTATTTTTCATAAGTTGAATTCTGTAACATAAGCGCCTAAAAAAAATAACTAGAATTGTTCCAATTGGACAAGCGACCTTTACAAAAATTTATAAAATGACCGGGCCTGCCTATTTAAGAGTTTTTGGAAACTGCTTTACCCGAAAATCTTTTTCAAAATGTGACCCTCTGTTGCGAATACAAGCTTGCAACCTTTTTCTTATTTCTGTTGTTGTTGTTTCCATCCATCCGCAGTACTTCTTTTATAGTTTCGAATGCGGAGTTAATTCTTTGTATCAATACGTCTCTTGAGGGAACTTCCGTGAAATAAACTAATTCTTTGGCCCGTCCCCAGACGTAAAAATCCAACGGGGTAGATCTGGTGATCGTGCGGGCCAAGGTATCGGGCTGCCTCTGCCTATCCAGGAATTTGGAAATGAGTTATTGAGGAATTCTTGAACTTCTCTCTGAAAATGCGCTGGACAACCATCGTGTTGAAATACAATGGGCACGTCTTCTTCAAATATCGGAACCTCGGCCAGCAATTCGGGCAAAGCCGTTTCCAAAACCTCTAAATAGGCAGGCCCGGTCATTTTATTAATTTTTGTAAAGGTCGTTTGTCTAATTGGAACAAATCTTGTTATTTTTTTTAAGACGCTTATGTTATTCAACTTATGAAAAATAATACTGTTAAATAAAAAAAACTTTAAGAGAAATTGACCTCTCTAGCGAAATCATATTTTTTTGAGGCAAATTTTTTATTTTTTTGTAAAGTGTCGTATTCCGTTAGAAAGGTCATAAACTACAGAACTTTTTAAAAGAAAACGAAATTCTCAATACCTGTTAGTTTTTTTGTAAATGAATTTTAAAGTTGAATTTTATTCATACCTTCACCATTGTTTTTTAAAAAAAGGTGCATTTTCCTAATTATGGATGTAAATTGGGACAAAAAGTGTTGTTTTTATGAAAAAGCATACATTACAGAATGCAATTGGAAAAAAGAATTGCTGTTATAATGAAAAATAAAAAGTTAATGGGGTTTTAATTGCGGTAGTTATGAAATTTTAAGAAAAAAGGGCAAAAAATCATTTCTCCATAGCCGTAACTCCTTAGACCAAGGACTAAGGATGGAAAGGTAGGAAATGACCCCACCAGCACCCCAAAAAATTCAGTCCATAGTCCATGCGCCAAACACCCTGTATATATAATTATTTCAAATTTAATTTCTTCCTAAAGAATAATTAATGAGTGAATCATCAATGGTAACTTCCAATGGTAACAACTTTTACCTAACTATATTCATCATCTACATTTCATTCTACTTTGGCTACATTTGTATGGCGACGATTAGATAGTCGTAGTTAGCTAGGCGGACTAGAAGAAGAGCTAACCAACCAAACCCAGCACAATCTGAGCCCCGAGAGTCTTAGAGTTCACTAGAGGGTCTGAGACCGGTAGTCCAGCCACTTGACTATAGATCATTGTGCAATCAGTTTTAAATATGTTTCTCGTATCTCAAGCGTTTGATTGAGTTCAGAAACTTTTTTTGTTGCAGCACGACTCTAGCAGAAGTATGCAAAATGTTGAAACGGACCCTCTGAGTGCGTACCAGTCGCCGCCACAAGCAATGACCGATGGTGTAAGAGATTTTCACATTTTTCTTATATCAGTAAACATTCAGTTGGTCCCGTTTGTAGCTCTAAGATAGCAGTCGGAGTGACAGCGTGTCGGGTTTTGACTTTATCTCCCTATACTCTGTTGTCCATGTGAGAAGACTCTAACTGAGGCCACCACTAAGGATTTTTTATATTTTTTTATTTAAATAGATTTTTTTTATGTATGAGCATTACTGGCAGTGGTTTAAGAATCGCACCCTTATATTTAATTAGTTGCCAAAGTGACAGTACTAATACTGTTATTTGTTTTTTTTTAATATTTAAACAAATAGTCTATAATACTGTCTCACTGCTGGACAAAGATCTCCATTATGAAATCAGAATCAGACAAATGTTATACCTGCAAATTAATATTGTTTTCTAAAGTTTACGCGAACACTACACAATGAAATTTACGACTTTACGGATCTACTCGCATTTATGTTGCACATTACTTTTTAATGTTTATCCTGACGTTTCGAACCCTTTGCAGGGTCCGTGGTCACAGGGAGACTGAGGTGTTGGTCGTCTCATAATTAGTTAGTAGCTTGTATACCCTCATTTAAATTTAATCAGGTGCGTTCCGTTTTACGCAGAAAGAACTTACAGTATTTTTTGGTCTGGCAGTATGGTGTTGGGACTGAGATTTAATATTTTGTATGATGGGATCCCAGGCTGGTGGTAGATTCCAACCATCTTCTCTATTGAAATTAGGATGTTTTTTAATTTTAATAGCCTCGTGTATCATACCAGGGATAAATCGTTGTTCTCTAGCGAGTATTTGTGGTTTATCAAATCTAATGTAACGTCAGGATAAACATTAAAAAGTAATGTGTAAAATAAACGCGAGTAGATCCGTAAAAGTAGTTTCATTTCAACCTGCAATTTAAGTTTAATTGTTATGGATTATTAGTTGATGTATTACGTTGTGTTAGTTGTCTTGTGTTGTCCTGTCTTTTCATCTGTGTATCCTGTATGTATCCGTT